>ML260275.1:18818-153237 GCA_005239495.1 Nicotiana undulata | reverse complement strand
GGTTTTTCTGAAAGCTGATTTCGAACTCATTATTTGATGAATGTCACGTGGTGACTTGGTGTTATACTAATTTGTGGAATTGTGTACATGTTTTGTGTGTTTATATTACTCAGACTGTGATTTATTTTCATTACTACTGAGTTGGCGTACTCATAAAGACTCCCTGTGCCTCTGTGCACAGATCCAGGTACTAGTTCGCAGCAGTAACTGACGCAGTTGACAGCAACATTTCACGGGATTTCGAGGTAGCTGTCCAGCGTCCACAGCTTCTCCATTTCCCTTCCTTATTTAGTTTAGCATTTGATTCAGAGACATATGTTATAGTTTTAGCAGAGTTAGATTTATTTATTCTTAGATGCTCGTGACTATTGACTCCAGTTCTTGGGAGGTTGTTTAGGTTAATATGGGAACGCTAATACTTAATTACATTAATTATGATGTGGTTGCTTGCTTATTATTTAATTGTGAACTATTATAATTGAACAAAAGCGCAGTAAAGTGATGGTTGGATAGCCTAGTTCCAGGATAGGCGCCATCACGACCTGTTAGGATTTGGGGTCGAGACATATTACCCCACTCGTGAATCGATCATGCGACGTGATTGACATAATTATAAGGCTACCCCGTTCACGAATCATACATGCGACACGGGTGCTCGTATACATACATAGCAATTTCAGGAAATTCAGGAATTTATCATGGATTATACTTGAAATCAGAGATTTAAGCAGTTAAACTTACACGTAACTTCCTAATATCCTCATGTCAATTTCAAAGATAATAAGCAACTAGGAACACATGTAAATATATAGATAAGGCACATAAAGGCATTCTTGTGAAATCCTAAATTCTACCCGACATAACATAGTAGTAGCTACGCACGGACTCTCGTCATTTTGCGCGTTCGTAGCCCCGCAAATAAGGTTAATTTAATTATTTACATTTACCTTTGGGGACAATTCCCTCTTACAAGGTTGGAAAGGAGACTCACCTCGTGTCGAACCTACTTCTCGAACCAAGAACGCGCCCGAAACTCCAAACTTTACACCCGAGGACTTGAAACTAGTCTTTTGTTATATAAATATGTTAATATACACTCAAAAGTATGAAATTATCTTACTAGTTTAGCTAATTCATCATTCTTGAAGAAATCCCAAAATTCCGCCCCGGGCCCACACACTCGGATTCTGGAACTTTTCGAAGAAAACACCCACCCATAGCCTAAGGATCATTAATATATAGTTTTGCATGGTTTCATGGTAGAAAAGTGGTGAAATTCTCGAAAGTTCATCAACCCTAGGTTTCCTCTCTAACCCCTTTGATTTGCACTAATTGGGTGTTAATTTACTTAAGATTTGATGTAATAAACCAACATTTAAATGGAAATTACTTACCTCTTAGTAGTTAGGTTGAATACCCTCTTGTGAGCCCTCAAAATTGCCTAGGGTGGAGAAGAAATGGTGAAAATTGGTTAAGTCCCGAATTAAATGAGCTCACTGCCTTCAGTGATCTCGCACCTGCGGCTCGAGGACCTCACCTGCGGTCTCGCACCTGCGAGCCAAGGCTCGCACCTGCGGAAGTTGGCAAGGAGGCTGGGGATCGCACCTGCGAAATGATTTCCGCACCAGCGGATCCGCTCCTGCGGTTTTGGACCATCTCCCCTGGGGCCGCACCTGCGAGGCCTTGACCGAAGGGCGGTCTCGCACCTGCGAGCCAAGGCTCGCACCTGCGGAAGTTGGCAAGGAGGCTGGGGATCGCACCTGCGAAATGATTTCCGCACCAGCGGATCCGCTCCTGCGGTTTTGGACCATCTCCCCTGGGGCCGCACCTGCGAGGCCTTGACCGAAGGGCGGTCTCGCACCTGCGATCTGTGCAACCGCACCTGCGGTCACACCAGACCTGGTGCACCAGCAGCTGAAGCTGCTGGTTCTTTGCCCCGTTTGGTGTCCGGGAGGCACCAGGGCCCACCCGAGACCCCCTTGCAATTACACCAACAAGTCCTAAATCATATTGCGGTCTCGCTCGAGCCTTCGGAACACCCAAAACAACGCTAAAACTCAAAATCACACCTCAAAACCCCTAGAATCAAACTTAAGAAAAGTCAAGTTCTTGAATTCGGTTTCAATGCGCCGAACCGACCTATACTACTCGGAATGGCACTAAATTTTGCAAGCAAGTCACAAATGACATAACGGGACTATTCCCAATCTCGGAATTCCATTTGGACCTCAATAACACAAAAACACGTTCTAAAACAAGTTATGAACTTAAGGAAACTCTATTTTCGCTATTTGGCGTCGAAACGCTCCCGGGTAATCCGAGACCCATTCCGGATGTACGCACAAGTCCGAAATCATCATACGAAGCTAGCGGAACCGTTGGAACTCGATTTCGAGGTCGTTTGTTAAAACTGTTGACCGAAGTCAAACTTGGCCAAAAAGGCCAACCTTAAGGAACTAAGTGTTCCTATACTGCTCTAAACACTTCTGAATCCCGAACCACCCGTCCCTGCAAGTCATAAATTACTATAAGCCGCTACGAGAAGTCATATTTAGGGGAACATGGTTCGAATACGCAAAACGACCGGTCGGGTCGTTACAGAAAGAGGTTATAAAACCCTAGTTTTGGACAGTGAAGAAATCATTTGAAAATAAGGAGATTTCTTGAAGAAAACATGTAAAACCCTCAAAATACACATAGATCTGTTATAGATCTAGAAAGATAAGAAAGTTCGAAGCTAGGGTTTCTAGAAGAACCCAGAAAGAGGAAGAAAACTCAGAGATGTTACCGGTCTTTGGCCGGAAAGGGGTATATCTTACTCGGCTAGCCATAGATGGCTGGAGAAAATGGCATGAGATCGGAGAGATGAGTTAAACCGCCTCTGGTTCACTTGAGAGCCTCAAACAGTGACACAAGTGCAAAGGAGGAAGCCATAAGGCTGGTAGGAGGTGAGACCTCCATGATTTCCGGCGAGGAGGTGGCCGGAGAAGGGAGAACAAGGGCCCAGTAGACGAGGATATTAGAGAGAATGGAGAGAACTCAGAGAGACCGTCGAGAAAAATGAGAGGGGGGAAATGAGACTGGGGAGGGTAGTCTTTAAGTCTTAATTTGGTAAGGATCAATCCGGGCCGTTGATTTAAATTAATCAACGGCTCAGATCGAATGAGGGGTTGGGCCGGGTAGGATTTTAGGTCTGGGCTAGGTAATTGGGCTGATCAAATTGGGTAAGGGTCAGATTTAGTTGGGGCTAGAATTTAAATAAAAAAAATGGCTAGCTATTAAATACTCAATTAAAATTTAACTGATAATTATAAAATGAAATCGATGATTAATAAATTAAATTAAAATTATTAATAAGTATTAAAAAATATAAATGACTAATTATTAGGTAACAATAGCATAAAACATATGGTTAAGCTATAATTGCAAAATTATTGCAATTATAGCAAAAAGTGCCAATTTGGCCAATTGTGAAATAATTTGATCTTAATAAGACCAAAAATAATATATTAAGTCAAGAAATATCTTTGAAATCATTTGTAATGCAATTTATAATTAATTATTAGAGATACAAATACTGGATAAAATTAGAAATAAATTAATAAAAATATGAAAAAATTATGGAAAAATACCAATTGTTATGGAACTTGATTTTGAAGGTATATATGCAAGTTAAAAAATAATTTGAGGAAAAATTGGGTATCAGCAAGGTCTTCGCGATCGCGAAGAAGGGATGCCTAGGCAATATTTTAGTTTAAAAATGGTACTTAGGCCATTTCTTTCATTACACACATCTCTTGGTCGATTTTGGAGCTTTTTAGAGAGGACTTTTCACCTAGAAACTTGAGGTAAGTATTTTTTACACAATGTGCGTTTAATACATAGATTATGGTAGATTTTAACATAGACATTTTAGGAATTTTGGGAATCTGTTGAAAAATCTATGTTTTGATAAAAATGGGATTAGACCACAAAAATGATTACGGAATTGAGTAGAAATTATATATTTGTGTTCTTAAGGTTATGGGTAACATTTATTTACAATAATTTCCAAAATCCGACCACATGGGTCTGTGGGTTAATTTTAGGAACCTTCTAAATTGGATTGGGTAATTACTTTAATAGTTAAATTATGAACTTTTGAGCATATATTGATTAGTCTGTATGACCTTTGACTAGTCTTGGATTGCTCGGCACCGATTTGAGGCTATTAGTGTGATTTGTGGACCGGGAATAGGACTTGGGAACGAGGTATGTCTCTTGCCTAATCTTGTAAGAGGGAATTATCTTCATAGGTATCTTAAATGGTTAATTTCTAATAAATGTGGGTGTTACGTATGCACGATGTCACGAGAGTCCGTACGTATCTAAAAATTATGCTTATGTCCGGGTAGACTTAGGACTTTACCATTCATTGCTTGTATTCGTTGCACCCAACTTATTATTTAATTACTTGAATTTATAATTGAAATCCGATAAAGGATTTTATGAGACCGAGCTTCATTACCTTGAGTTTTGGCGGAATACTTGATTGTTAGAGGAAACTATACCTTCCTTGAGTACTATTCCTATGTAGTAGTTGTTACTCGGAGTTTGTAGAGTTTCTTTATTCCTGTGGATTGGGACGAACGCCTCAGTAGTATATTAGATGCATCTATGGTTCACGTCGGTTGACCCTCGGCAGTGTATACACTATTCTGGATCATCCCGTACGACCTCGGTATAATTGTGCATGATATTTCTAGGAGTCCGATTATACTTGACATTTTTTTCTTAACCTAAGACTTGATAATTACTTAGTGGCTCTTATGTGTTAAAATTTGGCATGTGATAGTTGGAGGTTTTAAATTGATGTTATATTTAAGAATCATTATTTATGTTTCTTATTTCATTTATTGTTTTATTTCATGCCTAAATATAATTCCCATACTTTATTTATAGACCTCTAGTAAGTGTCGATGTCGACCCGTCGTCACTACTTCTTCGAGGTTAGACTAGATACTTATTGGGTATATGTTATTTATGTACTCACTCTACACTTCTTCACTAATCGTGCAAGATCTGAGGTCTGGTGCATCTGGTGGCAAGTCAGGCGTGCATCCCCGCTCCCTAGTGACTTAGTGTTGAGATGCTTCCTATGCTCCGTTCAACAGCACCCAGAGTCTCTTCCTTGTTGTATTTACTTTTTTGTCTATCTTACTTCAGACAGTAGTTGTAGGAGGTTTTGTATATTCTATTAGTTTGCTTGTTCACTTGTGACACTGGGTTTTGGGAATTTCTAGTAGACATTCATGATTTTTGTTTATTATTTTCACCACTTCACTCTTATGTTTATTTTATGCTTTATATTACAACGGTCATTTACTCTTAGTTTGTTTATTAAATAAAATCAACGACTTTAGAACTATTAGAATGAACAACTAAGTGGATAGTTCATCGTTGGCTTGCCTAGCGGCGATGTTGGGTGCCATCACGGCTTATTGTGGGAATTGGGTCGTGACAACTTGGTATTAGAGCACTAGGTACATAGGTCTCAAAAGTCATAAGCGGACCTAATAATGTCTTGCGGATTGGTGCAGAGACGTCCGTACTTATCTTAGAGAGGCTATAGGGTATTAGCAAACTTCTCTTTCTTCATCCCTTATCATGCAGTTAATGTTGTAATAAGTATATTTCTCTTATTCTCTCACAGATAGTGAGAACACACACGACAGATGTGCCCGGTAGTAGAGGATCTGCTCCCAATGTTGCTAGAGGCTGAGGGAGGGCTCCAGCTCCTTTGTCACGGCCCAAAATCTATTAAGGTCGTGATGGCGCCGGACACCACTCTCAAGCAAACCAATCATTCATTTGTTGAAATAATTCCTGTTTTTAACACTTTCGAAATCGTTACTTTTCACTTTAATACATAGTAACTAGGTAGAAATCCATTTAAGTAAAAGCAACAATCTATTTTTCCAATTTAATAAAAATACAACCCAAATACATCCCAGAACCCGATGTCACAAGTACATGAGCAATTTCTAAGGATTTATGCAATTATACAAAGCTTGTCCGAGGTACAAATTGGACAAGAACTTTAAAAATAAAGTACAAATACATATGAGGAAGACTCTGCCGGCTGCGGGTCATCTCCGGATGATGCAACTCGTCTAAGTCTCCAAGTCAGCCATATTGCTATGAAGGTACCTGTGCAACAAAATGCACAGCAAGTGTAGCATGAGTACAAAAACAACGTGTACTTAGTAAGTATCCCGCCTAACCTCAGAGAGGTAGTGACGAGAGGTCGAATTAGACACTTGCTATAGGTCGGTTAAATATATTCAAGTGAGATGCTAAGCATGAGTATCATAGACAATTAAATAATAATCAGGAATAAGAAATATCAACTTATTTCACATTTTACACTTCAATTCTTCTTCATTTTTAACTGGCAATTCAAAACTCCTTTGGCCAATAAACATGTATAAATCACAAGAAATACGCAGCATTTATCATGCGCAAACCAAAAATACCGAGGGTCAAACGACGCGGACCAACAATAGTAAACTGTGCACTGCCAAGGGTCGAACGACTCGAACCATAGATGCATCTATTTCCCCCGCTCGCGAATCGATCATGCGAAGCGGTCAACATAATAATAGTAATAATAAGGCTAACATGCGCGCGAATCATACCTGCGACTCAGGTGCTCAAAGGTATACGTATTCACATAATAATCCACATTTTTATCAAGAAAACAGCTTCTCAAGAAAATGATAAAATTCTCTTTAGGTGAACATGAAAATAGTATTTAAATCATTTCTGGAAATTCATTTGCGAAGTTTGATAAGGTTTTAATTATCACTGATTCATCCGGAACACAATTATGCAAGGAAGGATCCATTCTCTTCTCAAATGATTAAGGCAAATAAGTTGTGTCTTTTTTAAGTATTCAATTACTAACTCGATAATATCACCAGTCTAATATCATTGATAAAATCACAAGTACAACAAGTAAGGCATGCTAGTGGGTCCTAGACTACCCGGACATAAGCATGTTAGTAGCTACGCACAGACTCCCGTCACCTTGTGCGCACGTAGCCCCCACAATTAATAGCATATATTCATTTAGTTCACCTATGGGGACAATTCCCCCTCACAAAGTTAGAAAGGAGACTTACCTCGCTCCGAAATTTCATAACCGACTTCCAAGCCCTTCCGATGATTCCAATTGATGCACAACGCTCCAAAACTGGCCAAATAACGAGCAAACCAATGAAATTATACTCTAATACTTGTAAAAATTCAGATTATATAAATTCTCATCTCCGCTCGAAGTATTGACCAAAATGCCCTCGGGCCCACATGTCCGAAAATTCAACATTTCTCGAAGATAAACTCTACAGTGGCTTTACTAGCTCAATTATACAATTTACTCAAATATTCATGCTCAAATTCGTGGCTAGAATCAAATTACCAAATTTCTAGGTTTTCTTCAAATTTCCAAAATTTTAACAATTCCCATTGTCAAATCCGTACCTAGACCATGCATTTAACTTAAATCGAGTTGGAAATTACTTACCTTGTGATCCTTGACGAAAATTCCTCCTTGAAGCTCTCCACAATCGCCCATACCAAATAAAGATAGGATGAGAATTGGCAAAAATCCCGTTTTAAAACATTCTGCCCAGGCCTCATTTCCGCATCTGCGGTCCAACCTTCGCACCTACGCTCCCACAGGTGCGCCCAAACTCTCTCACCTGCGGCTTCCTCTGCTCCAGCCCAAAACTCGCACCTGCGGCCAAAGCCTCGCAGGTGCGGTCACACCAGATGACAACAACTTCAGTTTTACATCGACTTCAAATATTGATCCGTTAACCCCGCCGGGATCCACCCGAGGCCCCCCGGGATCCTATCCAATCACACCAACCAGTCCCAAAACATGACACGGACTTGCTCGAGGCCTCAAATCACATCAAACAACATCGAAACGACGAATCGCTCTCCAATCAAAATCTTTAAGAACTTAGAATTTCAAACTTTTACATCCGACGCTGAAACCCATCAAATCACATCTGATTGACCCCAAATTTTGCACACAAGTCATATTCGACATTACAGACCTGCTCAAACTTCCGGAATCTCATTCTGACCCCGATATAAAAATTTCCACTTCCAGTCGGATTCTTCAAAAACCTTCAAATTTCTATCTTTAGCCAAATGACTTCAAAATAACCTACAGACTTCCGAATTAACTTCCGATCGCGCTCCCAACTCCAGAATCACCATACAAAGCTATTCCCAGATTCGGAATCCCAAACGGACATCAATATCTCTGAAATGCACTTCAAGCCAAACTTAGGAAATTCCTTCAAAAATGCTAACTTCCACAATATACGCCGAAATGCTCACGGGTTATCCAAAACCCGATCCGGACATACGACCATGTCCAAAATTATTATACGAACCTGCTGGAACATTTAGATCCTGATTCCGAGGTCGTTTACTCCAAATTCCAATCTTAGTCGATTTCTCCAACTTAAGGCTTCCGAAATGAGAATTTCCTTTCCAAATTAACTCTAAACCTCCCGAAATTTAATTCCGACCACACCTACAAGTCATAATACCTGAAATGGAGCAGCTCCTGACCTCAAACTGCCGAACGACGTGCTAGAGCTCAAAACGACCGGTCGGGTCGTTACATTCTCCGCCACTTAATCAGACGTTCGTCCTCGAACGTGCCAAGAACTTCTCTTGAGTTATCTGGAATCACTGTTAACACCTTGTGCACTTGCCCGTGCTTCCACAACCCAGTTGAGCACATTAGCTTGATCAAATCTGAAGATATTCCTTCTTATCCATACAATAAGCTCAGACCCTAGTTCAACACTTGAAATTCTCTGCCAGTCCTGTTTCTAATATATGAACACCATATCAACTACCACACGAGGCCCCAGAACACAACTGCGTACCTTTGCTGAATCAACACCACACACCGCACAATCCATCATCTAACCACAATGATGCTCCATGAACCTTAATAGCCAAAAATTCTACGAATGTTTGATGCTCTCTATGCGCCTTATAAGATACATACATATATCCTGCTATAATGTTGACGATGCCACCACAACGGAGGATATGTGTTGGAATTCCTAACCAACTGCAGAGTTAATCAAACATTGAATCTCTCCTTTTTGACTAAAATCATCACCTCATTACTAACCAAATACTGGTATTTGTCCTTTACCATACTTCACGAAATCATATCGCACTGATCCCTGATCCAACAGTCTTGTCTCACCCAATATGAGCTGCTCAGATAACCAATCACCCCAGACATGACCAACAGTCTCACAGGATGCCACAATGCGCCAATATGCTACAATTCGAATATGATACATAAGGAAACAACTCAGGAAGGGACTACTCGACTCACGCGACTAATACGAACTTTCCTCAGAAAATAGGAAGTAAAACATAAGTAAATAAATATAGGGAACTGTACTCAACATCAAACTGTTGCGGCGTGCAACCCGATCCAATTAACATACCCGTGGGCGCGTGCCACCCGGTCCCATCATAAATTTACATAAGGATATATACACGGAGCTGAATTTGCTCACTATTACAAATTACTGAATATCGGTCACAAGCATGCTAAGTGCATATACCCTCCTGGGGAGACTGATAGAGTCATATGTTACAAAACGTAAGCACAACTGAGGTGCGCTATGTATATACTCTGAATCTCAAGATCTCTCCTGCTCGCATAACATCATCACTACACGGAGACTCAACACATAGGGATCTATTAAGCTGTTTCACAACTCACATGGCACAATCACAACATTACATGAATTGGACGAAGACGGAACAACATTTGATATTCTAACACCCCTCCTTGAGGAGCACTATACTGCAATGAACACATCTAACTCACATGAAGCCCATGATCTTGTTTTAATCCATTCACACACTTCAAGTCGATTTTGCTTGCACTGAACTAGGCTAATAGCTTGACCTGGGTCCATAATAGCCCAATTTGTCTCATAATACACAAGAACAACCATCATAGCCGGGACAACACCCCACAATCCACAATCAACTGAGCCGAATGCCTTCCACGCCTAAATTCTTAATTAAGCAATATTGCACTTCCTTATACTTTATCTAAATCTTCAATCAATCAGGTGACTACATGTCACACTTATACAATCTTCCCGTGGTCACGCTCCCACGACCTTCCACGAGGTAACAAGTCTGCACATCCATACCACCGACCATGCTAATGCTGCAAAACACATCAAGAACCCATGACCAGGGTACCAGCCTCTTTCACCAAATATCGATCCCAGGTGACACTGAAGATAACACCATCTTACTCTGAACTTTCAAATCCCTTTTTCTTGCTAACCCGAGCTCATGACGTCCTTGTCAACATCGAATCGAAATCTTGATCCTTACTTTTAATTCCATGCTGCTTACTGCACTTGATATGCCAATATGAAATAGCGCAAGTATTCCGTCATAACTCCCGAATCACGAATAGGGTGAACACTTCATCATATAGAAAACCTTTTTCTTGCCTCAATTCAAGAAAACCATGACAATACACAAATGAATTCTCACAATCACAATACATGCAATTCTTAAGTAGTGGTCTGAACCACCATAAACGTTTCGGGATCCGCCTACACCTGACAGGCCATAGCACTTTAATGCTTCCAAATGAAATTTATTACGACGGCCGACAAGCCTCGCACACACCAACACAAACCACACGCATAACTCAATCACACTGAAGGAACTGATCAACGCCGACATGTGCCATTCCAACCATGGCTAACCAATCTATCTTCTTTTAGTCATCCTTAATTGCCTCAAAAACAATATTAACCCCATTCAACTCATAACAAACTCAATCCTCACTCATCCCGAGCGGCCTTGACTCACGAGACCATGCTGTCTCAATCCCACAAACCGTCTCATACCCTCCTGATAATCTTCTACACCCCGGAGTTACTTCTCTCACTCTCCCAATACTATCCTGTACGCTGGAAATAACATAGAACACTCCAACCATTTTCCCTTCTCAGAAATTCCGCTGCAAAGCTCGTTTCTTAACCATACTGCCGCCTGAACCCCTTAAACACCGCATTCTTAACTTTCGAATTCATTAGGACCACTATTGAGAGTCACCCACTTTGACTTGGCCCCGAATATAATCAACTCCAAGGCTCTTCTAGCACACGAACACCCTTTCAATGAAGCACGTGACTGAATCACTACCCTTACAACTCGCCCATGCCTTATGCATAAATTCTGAATCTTCCCAAGCCTAACCCTGGTCCAATAAGGCTAACTTATAAACACATTTATCAAATCCCATGCATAATTACCATTTTACTCCTCTCCCCTTAGCCGCAATAACTTGCCAATACGCTGCTAATCCGCAACCCCATGAGAACACAATCCTTCAACCTAACTACAGGTGGTGGGACTCCCCCACTTAGCCCGAAGCTACTCCTTGCACCACTCTAGACCCTGCTGAGATCCTTTCTCCTTTGTCAACATGATCTTGCTCAACCAATCCGTCCAATTCTTCCGAATTCACCTGTTAGCATTTCGTAAATACTCAAATTCTCCAGCACCATTCACACATTCTACCTCTTACCGAATAGCCACTAGGATTCCTCGCAGAAACTTGCCAACCACACAACCACCTGTTCATGCCCCTTTTGACGACCAAGGCACAATGGCAACAATCTATCTCTCTGGGGATGCGAAGAATATTTGAAACGATTTTCGAACCATCACACGGATTCCGACCCAACTACCGTAAGAACAGAATGGAAGGGCAAAAAAGAACCCACTCACAGGGGATAACCCACCTGTGGAAATCACCAACTGACACCCTCTACAACGTCAATATCCCATCCTAAGCCTGTTCTTATTCACCAACTTTGACCGTCCGTCCGCTCCTCATGTACATCTACTAAAGGCGCTACAACATCTTCAAATTCATCGCCACATCACATCCTTCTTCATTCCTGATAACTCATCTCTGTTGTACCCAACCTTCCGCCAAAATAACCAACATTTCAATTTAAGCTCGTGGACCAAATATCCATCCCCTAAAATTCTCAAATCACTCCAAACGTTTCCTCAAGATAGGCAACTGTCTTACCACTAAACTTATATGCTACGCTGCCACTCTCCCACTTTGGTTAAACTCATTCCCTTCAGCACTACCTGACTTCCTCTTCTTATGCCTGGCCCCTTTTAGAGATTTAGCCGCCACCTGACACTTCTTGCATGTCTTCTTTCATCGCATGCTTCTCAATTGCAGCCTCAATTCAATATCATTCTTTGCAACACCTGAACCAGCAGATCACCATAACTTCGACTCCCCGAAGATCATCTTTCTCGAGCTGCCTTCATTAGAAATATTCATTCAATACTTGAACCACCGCACACCAAGGTCTCTGACAACCGCTTCTTCAATACTACTTCACAACACACTGACCCAATGCAAGCGAAGAACTATAGCACCGGCAAACTTAACACATTCTATTCGATCAAAGACGATGATATCACATCACAGATGAATGCTCCACCTTGCTCGATAACACCCGGTCTCATTACTTTATCAATCCGAACTGGACCATTCATAGTCCAAATGCCTTTTTTCTCCGACGGAACTAAAATACTGGAATCTTGAAATCCCGCCCTGAGAAAACCTCCCTTCAAACCATTCATCGCCCCAACATATGGGCAAGCATTCTACCATCATATCGACCTCGCGTGATAACCAATCGTAAGCATCATCACAACCTGAGCATAACCTCAAAGTTCTCAGAATCACAGCTACTGGCTGAAAACAACATAATATTCTTCTGCAGGGCGACAACAACAACCCGAACAACTATGTACGGAAAACATCACACACCATATCTGCAACGCCATTACAATTCCTCAAACTCCCGATTTATAGAAAGCGCTTCGTGACGTATAAGATTGAGTAGGAAGAAACATAGGCATAAGCCTTAGAGGAATCAAATCGCATGATGAGGAATCAAGAAGAGAAGTACTCCTAACAGCCCTGTAGCCTCTCGAAGATAAGTACAGACATCTCCGTACCGATCCGAAAGACTCTACTAGACTTGCTCATGACTCGTAAGACCTAAGGGAACCTAGTGCTCTGATACCATGTTGTCACGACCCGAAATCTATTAAAGTCGTGATGGCACCGGACACCACTGTCAGGCAAGCCAATCATTTATTTGTTAAAATAATTCATGTTTTTAACACTTTCGAAATCGTTACTTTTCACTTTAATACATAGTAACTAGGTAGAAATACATTTAAGTAAAAGCAACAGTCTATTTTTCCAATTTAATAAAAATACAGCCCAAATACATCCCAGAACCTGGTGTCACAAGTACATGAGCAATTTTTAAGGATTTATTCAATTATACAAACCTTGTCCGAGGTACAAATTGGACACGAACTTTAAAAATAAAGTATAAATACATATAAGGAAGACTTTGCCAGCTGCGGGTCATCTCCGGATGATGCAACTCGTCTAAGTCTCCAAGTCAGCCATATTGCTATGAAGGTACCTGTGCAACAAAATGCACAACAAGTGTAGCATGAGTATGAAAACAACGTGTACTTAGTAAGTATCCCGCATAACCTCATAGAGGTAGTGACGAGGGGTCGAATTAGACACTTTCTATAGGTTGGTTAAATATAATCAAGTGAGGTGCTAAGCATGAGTATCATAGACAATTAAATAATAATCAGGAATAAGAAATATCAACTTATTTTACATTGTACGCTTCAATTCTTCTTCATTTTTAACTCGCAATTCAAAACTCCTTTGTCCAATAAACATGTATAAATCACAAGAAATACGCAACATTTATCATGCACAAACCAAAAATGCCGAGGGTCGAACGACGCGGACCAACAATAGTAAACTGTGCACTGCCGAGAGTCGAACGACTCGAACAATAGATGCATCTATATTCCCCTCTCGCGAATCGATCATGTGACGCGGTCAACATAATAATAATAATAATAATAATAATAATAATAATAATAATAATAATAATAATAATAAGGCTAACCTGCTCGCGAATCATACCTGCGACTCAGGTGCTCATAGGTACACGTATTCACATAATAATCCACATTTTTATCAAGAAAACAGCTTCTCAAGAAAAATGATAAAATTCTCTTTAGGTGAACATGAAAATAGTATTTAAATCATTTCTAGAAACTCATTTGCCAAGTTTGATAAGGTTTTAAATATCACTGATTCATTCGGAACACAATTATGCAAGGAAGGATCCATTCTCTTCTCAAATGATTAAGGAAAATAAGTTCTGACCTTTTTAAGTATTCAATTACTAACTCAATAATATCACCAGGCTAATATCATTGATAAAATCACAAGTACAACAAGTAAGCCATGCTAGTGGGTCCTAGACTACCCGGACATTAGCATATTAGTATCTACGCACGGACTCCCGTCACCTCGTGCGCACGTAGACCCCGCAATTAATAGCATGTATTCATTTAGTTCACCTATGGGGATAATTCCCCCTCACAAAGTTAGAAAGGAGACTTACCTCGCTCCGAAAGTCCTTAACCGGCTTCCAAGCCCTTCCGACGATTCCAATTGATGCACAACGCTCCAAAACTAGCCAAATAACGGGAAAACCAATGAAAATATACTCTAATACTTGTAAAAATTCAGATTATATAAATTTTCATCTCCGCTCGAAGTATTGACAAAAATTCCCTCGGGCCCACGTGCTCGGAAATCCGAATTTTCTAAAAGATAAACTCTGCCCGTGGCTTTACTAGCTCAATTATACAATTTATTCAAATATTTATGCTCAAATTCGTGGCTAGAATCCAAATTACCAAATTTCTAGGTTTTCTTCAAATTTCCAAAATTTTAACAATTCCCATACTCAAATCCGTACCTAGACCATGCATTTAACTTAAATTGAGTTGGAAATTACTTACCTTGTGATGCTTGACGAAAATCCCTCCTTGAAGTGCTCCACAATCGCCCATACCAAATGAAAATAGGAGGAGAATTGGCAAAAATCCTGTTTTATAACATTCGGCCCAGGCCTCATTTCCGCACCTGCGCTCCCGCAGGTGCGCCCAAACTCTCACACCTGCGGCCTCCTCAACTCCAACCCAAAACTCGCACCTGCAGCGCCCAAAGCCGCACCTGCGGCTCCGCACTTGTGGCCAAAGCCTCGCAGGTGAGGTCACACCAGATGACAGCAACTTCAGTTTTTCATCAACTTCAAATATTGATCCGTTAACCCCCCTGGATCCACCCGAGGCCCCCTGGGATCCTATCCAATCACACCAACTAGTCCCAAAACATGACACGGACTTGCTCGAGGCACTAAATCACATCAAACAACATCGAAACGACGAATCGCTCTCCAATCCAAATCTTTAAGAACTTAGAATTTCAAACTTCTACATCTGATGCCGAACCCCATCAAATCACATCCGATTGACCCCAAATTTTGCACACAAGTCATATTCGACATTACGGACCTGCTCCAACTTTCGGAATCGCATTCCGACCTCGATATCAAAATTTTCACTTTCGGTCGGATTCTTCAAAAACCTTCAAATTTCTATCTTTAGCCAAATGACTTCAAAATAACCTACGGACCTCCGAATACACTTCCGATTGCGCTCCCAACTGCAGAATCACCATACGAAGCTATTCCCAAATCGGAATCCCAAACAGACATCAATATCTCTAAAATTCGCTTCAAGCCATATTTAGGAAATTCTTTCAAAAATGCTGACTTCCACAATATACGCTGAAACGCTCCCGGGTTATCCAAAACCTGATTCGGACATACGTCCAAGTCCGAAATCATCATACAAACCTGCTGGAACATTCAGATCCTGATTCTGAGGATGTTTACTCTAAATTCTAATCTTAGTCGATTTCTCCAACTTAAGGCTTCCGAAATGAGAATTGCCTTTCCAAATTAACTCTAAACCTCCCAAAATTCAATTCCGACCACACCTACAAGTCATAATACCTGAAACGGAGCAGCTCCTAACCTCAAACTGCTGAACGATGTGCTAGAGATCAAAATGACCGGTCAGGTCTTTACATCTTATTAGAGGATGAGGGCGTCCTAGAGTTGCCTCTGCCGTACCACTAGTGGATCCAGTGGAGGATCCAGTCATTGAGGAGCAGGATGAGGCACCTGCATCTAAGCCTGCCCTAGTAGATTTCACTACTGCATAGGGATTTTAGGAGGTCATGGGCCGTGTGCTGCGGTTCATGGACTCTATGACGCATGCTAGTTTATTTTCAACGGATCCAGCCTCATCTCAAATGGGAAGGGGAACACAAGACCCTACCGCTCAGGCGCTAGGTCACACTATTTCCGTATATCAGAACCTAAGTGACTTTCTGCGGGCGGGGCTCAGCCAATTGCAGCGGTTATACTAGAGCCCAGATCACTCGCGACCGTTGAGCAGCAGAAGCGGTTGGATAGATGGACCAGGCTACATCCTCCTGTCTTTGGCGATGAGCGACATGAGGACCCACAGGACTTTAATGGTCATTGCAGAGACAGGTTGCACAACATGGGATTATTGGAGTCCAACGAGGTGGACTTCACCATATTTCAGTTAGAGGGCAAGGCTCGTAGATGGTGGCAGTCTTATCTCTATAGCAAGCCAGCAAGTTCACATCCCTTTCCTTGGGACCAGTTCACATGTCTCTTTCTGGAGAGATATACTCCACCATCTCAGAGGGAAGAGTTGTGGGTCAGTTTGAGCGGCTCTAACAGGGACAGATGTTCGTGTCCAATTATGAGGCGAGGTTCTAAGAGTTGTCTTGCCACACACATATGATACTCCCCCCGGATGCAGAGAGAGTGGGGAGGTTTATTGCGGGCTTGCATTATGGCATCCATGTTACTATGGCCCGAGAGGTTGATATGGGAACTTCTTATGAGCAGGTTGTGGAGATAGCTCAGAGGATCGAGGGTATCCATTAGCAGGGCTAAGAGCATGCACCGACGGACAAACGACCTAGATATTCGAAAGGCTTTAGTGGTGCTCCGCCTGGGGGCATATGTTAGTTTGTGAAGGGCCAGTCTAGCAGGCCCACATATTTAGCACCAACGCTATCTTGGGGTGCTCCAGTGCAACCCTATTTCAGTGCCATTCTATAGAATTGCTACCATCCACAAACAATGCAGGGCTCTTCTAGTGGGTATTCAGGTCTCCAGGGTCAGACGTAGGGTCAGTTATCTTTCGCACCGAGAGGTTGCTATGAGTGAGAAGAACTTGGTCATATGAGGAGATTTTTCCCCAGACTTCAGGGAAAGGCGATACAGCGAGGCTATCAGTCCGTGATCACTGCACCAGCTACCACATCGCCCGGCTAGCCAGAGGTGGAAGGCGGGTGGATAGGGGTTGCCGTAGAGGTGGAGGCTAGTCAGGTAGAGCTCCAGTTAGGTTTTATGCTTTTCCATCCAGACCAAATGCAGTAGCCTCAGACGCTGTGATCACATATATTATTTCTGTCTGCGGTATGGATGCTTCAGTGCTATTTGATCCAATGTCTACATATTCATATGTTTCTTCTCTATTTGCTCATTATTTGGATATCTTTCGTGAGTCCTTGGTTGCTCATGTATATTTGTCTTTATGCAGTGGGCGATTTTGTTATTGCGGATCGGGTTTACCGGTCTTGTATTGTGACTTTCTATGGTTATGAGACTAGAGCGGATCTTCTGTTGCTCGATATGACTGACTTTGAGGTCATCCTAGGCATGGATTGGTTGTCTCCATACCATGCTGTTCTAGAGTGCTATGCCATGACTATTACCTTGGAAGAGTTTCCTAGATTGGAGTGTAAGGGTTCATCTATTAGTAGATGTAGTCGGGTTATCTCTATCTTGAAGGCTCGATATATGGTTGAGAAGGGTTGTTTGTCCTATCTGGATTATGTTCATGATACTAATGTAGAGACTCCCACGATTGATTCAGTGTCATGGTGCGGGAGTTCTCCAATGTGTTCCCTTCCGAATTACCAGGCATGCCATCAAATCATGAAATCTATTTCAATATTGATTTGGCACCAGGTACCCAACATATCTCTATTCCACTGTACTGCATGGCTCCGAAAGAGTTTAAGGAGTTAAAGGAACAACTTGAGGAGTTTCTCGCGAAAGGTTTCATCAGGCTTAGTGTGTCACCTTTGAGTGCACCAGTATTGTTTGTGAAAACAATGATGGGAGTATACGGATGTGCATTTATCACCGCGTATTCAACAAAGTTACCATTAAGAATAAGTACTTGTTGCCGTGCATTGATGATTTGTTCGACCAGTTATATGGTTCCCTATTCTTTCTAAGATCGACTTGAGGTCTAGGTATCATCAACTGAAAATTCGTGCTTAGGACGGTTTTCTGGACTAGATATAGGCACTATGAGTTTCTAGTAATGTTCTTCGGCTTGACTAACGTCCCGCCAGTGTTTATGGATTTGATAAATCGGGTGTTCAGGCCATATCTTGACTCATTTGTCATTGTATCCATTGATGACATATTGATCTACTTGCGTAGTATGGAGGAGCACGAGCAGCATTTGGGAGTTGTGCTTCAGACCTTGCGGGAACATAAGCTATATGCTAAGTTCTCCAAGTGTGAGTTCTGGTTAGATTCTGTGGCATTTTTGGGACATGTAGTATCAGATGAGGGTATTAAGATAGATCCTAAGAAGATCGAGGCAGTTCAGAGTTCACCTCGTCCTACCACAACGATTGAGATCAGGAGTTTCTTGGAGTTAGCAGGTTATTATCCTCTGTTTATGGATGGCTTCTCGTCTATTGCGACATCTTTCACTAGGTTGACCCATAAGGGTGCTCCATTCAGATGGTACATTGATTGCGAGGCAAGCTTTCAGAAGCTCAAGACTGCATTTCCTACAAGACTGGTGTTAGTGTTGCCCCCTGGTTCAGGGATGTATACTGTGTATTGCGACACTTCGGGCGTTGTCCTGGGTTGTGTATTGATGGGGGAGGGGCGATTTATTGCATATGCTTCACGTTATCTAAAGCCCCACGAGAAGAATTACCTCGTACATGATTTGGGGTTGGCTGTGATAGTTCATGCCCACAAGATCTGGAGGCATTATCTTTATTGGGTGTCCTGCGAGGTTGACACCGATCATCGCAGTTTGCAGCATTTGTTTAAGCAGAGGGATCTTAATTTGAGGCACCACATATGGATTAAGTTACTGAAGGATTATGATATTACTATCCTTTATCACCTGGGCAAGGCGAATGTGGTTGCGGATGCCTTGAGAAGAAAGGCCAAGAGTATGGGTAGTTGGAATTCATTTCAGTAGAGGAGAGTCCATTTGATTTGGACATTCAGTCCTTAGCTAACAGACTTGTGAGGTTGGATATATATCAGAGTCCAGTCGAGTTCTTGCATGTGTTGTCGAACATGCTTCATTATTTGAGCGGATCAAGGATCGTCAGTACGATGATTCGTACTTGTTGGTTCTCAGAGAATCGGTGTAACGGGTTGTGCCAAGGAGGTTACTATCGGTGATGATGGTGTTCTGCGACTCCACGTCGCCTATGTGTTCCTAATGTTGATGGCCTACGGGAAAAGATTATAGAGGAGGCACACAGTTCTCCGTATTCTATTCATACAGGTGCTACAAAGAGTATCGCAACCTAAGGCATCATTATTGGTGGCGGCGGATGAAAAAGGACATAGTTGAGTATGCAACGAGATGTCTAAATTTCCAGCAGGTTAAGTATGAGCACCATAGGACATGTGTCCTACTCCAGCGGATGGTTATACCGGAGTGGACTTCGTAGTTGGGTTTCTGCAGACATTGAGGGAGTTTGATACCATTTTGGTCATTGTCGATATGCTGACCAAGTCGGCACACTTTATTAAGGTTGTGACTATGTAATCTTTAGAGAGATTAGCTCAGATTTACGTTCAGGATTGTCTGCTTGCATGGTGTGGCTGGTTCCATTCAATTCAAATAGAGGCTCTCAGTTTACTTCACATTTCTGGAGAGCAGTACATAGCAAATTAGGTACCCGGGTGTCTCTCCCCTTTTTTCTCATCCTTGCGGATATTCCGGGTTTTCGACATTATCGGGACAACTCGTTTCCTTTTGGGAAAGGGGTACAAGAAGATTCACCACCTAACAAACTAAGGTGCATTAGGGCACCTATTACATGTTATTTATAGAACCACTCTGTATTACCAGAGATTAGGTAAGGGCTTGAAATTACTTCGAAGGGAAGGTGTTAGGCACCCCTCAAAGTCCACAACGGTGGGTCCCGCCCAAACTTACTTTGTGAATTAATCAATTAGCAAATTGGAAATCTAAGCACACATATGTAAAAGGGATAAGGGAGGTCCTAAGTTGTTTATCCTATAGGATCATATCCATGCAATGCCCGGTAATCACTCCTCAATGAGAGGGGCTACACGTTGCATTAGCGCACATGTCATCATATCCTTTTACTACATATTATCCCACCCCTTAGCGGTTATATAAGCTAGTTGATTAACGAACTCTAAGCGTGTTATTACCTGTCCCTTCCTTGTGGTCCTGGAGGAGTTTAGGACCTCTAGACTTAGGCAGTTCTAGACCTTCCTTTTAAAAAGGGCAAAATCTAGGCTGCAACAAATAACACATAGGACAATCAAAGAGGGGGAGCAGTTAAGGGCTCATGTTCACCTCCACATATATAAGCAAATAAACATCACGTCTCAAGCACATATTTAGGTAATTTCAGAGAAGACCTATTGCAGGGATATTTTAGGTGAGCATCAAAACACAGAATATGCAGCATTGTTTTTAAAAAGAGGTGACAAAATCCTAATCAGTTTGCCTACTGATTTAAAACCTGTTAAACTTGAGCAATTGATAAATAATCACAATTTGTCAATTATAAGGATATTGGTTACCTAAGGCTTGCCTAGGCGTGAGGCTATATGCAATTATAGTTACAGGAGCTGTTTAAACAATTTGAAGTTTTTTCAACCTATAGGCATGCTGATCTAATTGATGGAGATTATAACAGTCAATTTATATAGATTGATAATGGAACGTGATACCTATGTGTGAAATTGTTTTAACCTATTTATTTGAGCGACTTGAGGCAAATACACATATAGTCCTAAAACATGATTTTTTTTAATGCACATGGAAAAGGTATTTATTGAGCAGTTTTAATAGCCTAGCGGCAGGATTTCTAAGTGATCATGAATTATATAGAATCAGAAATAGAGTGATGATCTACCACACATTTCTAGGATGCAAAGTAAGAAATGTGGGTGTCCTATGACAGGATATCTACTGCACATATTTGGCATGATTTAATGCAGATAGCCATATCAATCCTAAGCAGGGTATCTAGTGCATCATACAGACCTAAACATAACTTCTACAATAGTGTCAACATGTAGCACAACCTAGAAACATGATTTCTACAGCAAGTCATCATATAGCAAAGCCTAGAAACATGATTTCTACCCAGTTTTATCCCACAGAATCATATAACTACCCTCCCTTTTCACCAATTACCCCAATATCTGTTTATAAAGGATTATTACAAACCAGGATTGCATAAATTACATAAATGAAATGTAAACTATACTATAAGGAGCCTGATGCAGGCCCAAAATAAACCCAGGAGTACCAGGCCTTCAATGGTAGTCTCAAATGCCAAGAACCTCATAGCCAATGAATGTCCAGGTGTATCAGAGATCCCTAAGGACCTCAAGGATCCCGGGCAGTTCTTACACCATGACTTTCTCACAATAGGGACTGGTTATGTGCAGTGTGGAAAGGCCAGCCCCAGTGTGCCAGAGTTCAAAGGGATCTCAGGTGGGTCCCAAGCCAGTACACACACCGGAGGGGCAGAACCTAATGATCTAAGAGTAAAGTGAGAGTACTTGACATAGTTTTGAAAACAGTATAGAGATGACTCTAAGGTTTGAAAAGGTTTTTGAAATGGAAACCAGTTTAGTAGTGAAAAAAAAAATAGTTTTGAGAAGAGTATTTAAATACTTTTGAAATCAGCAAACAATCAACTTGTCATAGAAAACCCAGATTCAGAAGTACTCAACAAACAGATTTCACACAGGGATGAAGGGGTTGGGGACACATAGAACTCATATTAAGGGAACACATGATAGGGTGCAGGGAAGCATATAAACAACAAATGCATAGAACGCTTAGGAACTTGATAGAATTAACAAGTCAGTCAAGATGGTAGGTAATTGAGACATAGAACAAGGATGCAGTAAAGCCATATTGAAAGCAAAGAGACATTGGACAAAGTCAGACACACAAATAGGGTCAGTCGAATGCCTTAAGAGATTAGGTAACTAACATGATCTCATCAGTAAATAATAATAGACAAGGGTAAATAGACATGTTGTACAAACATCAACTAGAAAACTATAGTTTGTATATGCTAAATTACATATTGAACAAAACAGGATTAGACATGCTAAGCAAGGCAGTAAATAGGAACATGATTGAACTCATGATTAATGAACTAGTACTGTAATGAAAGAAATAGAGTTTAGGTTTTAAAATTTAACTGAGACATACCATCTAAGGAAGAGAGCACAAAATGTAAAGCAGGTGCACTTCAATATCTAGACTTGTCTTACAACCGGCTAGATCAGTGATTATCACAAGTAGCAGAGAAGAAAAGAGAGTTTTGAGTGTAAGTGTTCATTTTCGAACTTTTGTTCGTGTGTTAAGTAGTAAAACAGAGGAGTTTATATAGTAGTTCAAATGTGAGGCAAATAAGGTAACAGTATCAAGTTCATTCAATCAAGGGGGAATCATAGAATCAATTACACGATAAAACAACATAGTCCTCCTTTAATTAAGGGTAATTAACCAACGGTAAGGACATGAAATATTTAAGGAAAGAAATTCAAATCAGACTTAAGAAAAGAGTGAATAATTAGGAGTCTAATTAAGGAAATAATCGTGCAAGGAATCAGTAGATACTACAGGCAATTAAATAAGGCAAGAAGACTGATTAAAGTCATAAACATGGAAATAATCAAGAATCATGCACATGAAATTTTAACAGAACAAATCACTCAACAATTCTATCAATTTCCATAAACAAAATAGGCTGAGTAAAACTTTAGGAACACAGAGAAATTAGACGAAAAATAATTCAAAAACCCTACTAAAGATTACTTAGGATAAAAATATAGAATGAACCAATACGACTAGTAGCATTGAAAAACTCAGAATCGAAGCAAGACATCAGACAATTAGAGTTTTAGCATGAATCGACTAGGGCTTAGGCAGACTTAGCCTAAATCAGCCGAGAACACATAAGAAGAAATGATTAAGCATTAAAAATCAGAAACCCTTTGAGAAGATAACTTATAGTAAACCCTAGTTTAGGAAAAATGGGAAATCAGTTGAAAATTAGAAATTTTTCAAGGGAAACATGTGAAATATGTTCGATTCGTCTCACATCTGTACAGATCAGAGACCAGAAATTAGGATTTTTAGAAAGTACAACAAAGACGAGAACATAGGCTTAGAAAATCAAGGATTCGTAACAAAAATAAGAAAGATTCTTACTCAATGTCGAGCAAATAGCATGAAACAGGAGGTTGGTAGAGGCCTGAGGTGATGAATAAACACCATGGAGTGGTGGTGTAAGCAAGTGACGATGCCTGGTAATTAGGGTTCCTCTAGAGAGCATTTGAGAGAGAAAGGGAAAGGTGACGGCGGGGGAAGGGTAGAGAATGATCAGGGTTGGGGGCGTCGTTTGGTTTAATTAAGGTAGGAAATATCCTGACCGTTGATAAAAAATGATCAACGGCCAGGATTGGGTAATAATTTGGGTCGGGCAGCCTAACACTTGGGCCTAAGGATTTTGGGCCGAACTTATATGGGGTACTGGGCTGGTTATTTAGGCTAAAATAGAAAACTAAAAGGGTTATTTTAAATACCCAAAACAATTGAATAAAATTAATTTGAAAAATAATTAACTAATTATAAAAAATGATTAGTTAATTATTTAGTATTTTAAAAATAGGTTGAGTAAAACTTTAGGAACACAGAGAAAATAGGTTGAGTAAAACTTTAGGAACACAGAGAAATTAGACAAAAAATAATTCAAGAACCCTAATAGAGATTAATTAGGATAAAAATCACAAAGAAATGAATTTGATTATGGTAAAGTGTATAAATCAGAATACAGAATGAACCAATACGACTAGTTGCATTGTAAAACTCAAAATTGAAGCAAGACGTCAGACAATTAGAGTTTTAGCATGAATCGACTAGGGCTTAGGCGGCCTTAGCCTAAATCAGTTGATAACACATAAGAACAAATGATTAAGCATTAAAAATCAGAAACCCTTTGAAAAGATAACTCATAGTAAACCCTAGTTTAGGAAAAACGGGAAATCAGTTGAAAACCAGAAAACTTTCAATGGAAACATGTGAAATATGTTCTATTCGTCTCAGATCTATATAGACATGAGAAGATCGGAGACCTGAAATTAGGGTTTTTAGAAAGTACAACAGAGACGAGAACATAGGCTTAGAAAATCAAGGATTCGTAACAAAAATAAGAAAGATTCTTACTCAATGTCGAGCAAATAGCCTGAAACAGGCAAGAAATCCAAAGGTGCAAAACAGACCTGCCTAGGTCCCTTGAAATCTCCTCAAGGATCTATAAAACGGATAAACCATAGCAAATAGGAGGCCGATGGAGGCCTGAGGTGATGAATAAGCACCATGGAGTGGTGGTGTAAGCAAGTGACAACGTCTGGTAATTAGGGTTCTCTAGAGAGCGTTTGAGAGAAAAAGGGAAAGGTGACGGCGGGGGAATGGTAGAGAATGATCAGGGTTGGGGCGTTGTTTGGTTTAATTAAGGTAGGAAATATCCTGACCGTTGATCAAAAATGATCAACGGCCAGGATTGGGTAAGAATTTGGGTCAGACAGCCTAACACTTGGGCCTAAGGTTTTTGGGCCGAACTTATATGGGGTATTGGGCTGGTTATTTAGGCTAAAATTGAAAACTAAAAGGGTTGTTTATTAAATACCCAAAACAATTGAATAAAATTAATTTGTAAAATAATTAAATAATTATAAAAAATGATTTTCATGCTTATAATTTTTTTAAAATAATTTTTTAGTATTTTTAAAATATAATGGAACAATTTCTGATAAAATAATGCGATAATGTGTGCATGGGTTATAATTGCAAAGTTATTGCAATTATAACCAAAAGGTGCCAATTTAGCTATTTATGAAATAATTTGGGCTTAATAGGACCATAAATAGTAATATTAAACCAAGAAATATTTTAAAGTCATTTGTGATGCAGTTTTATAATTATTTATATGAATAAAAATGCTAGGGAAAATCAATTTAAATCGTAGAAATTATGAAAAAATTCCAATTGATGCTAATGCATGATTTTGAGGATATATATGCATTTTTAAAAACTATTTTAGAAAAAATTGGGTATCAATAGCTGCCTCTTTTTACGCGGGAAGGATGGAAGAGTTGTCAAGTAAAGATATGATGGCTAATTTTGACCGAGCAAGACGGTTTGAGAGATTTAGGCCGCACTCTGGCTTATCAGCTGCCTACATATCCTTGGTTTTACAAAGAATTAGGACGTGTGTAGTTCTGGATTCAACAATGGAATATAACGATGAAGTCATCGCAAGAACGACCACAAGGTTTCGGGATGGGTGAAAGAATAGTTATGGTGAGAGGTCAGGTTCGAGATAACTGAAGGAATCGGAGCGGGATTGCTCCTGATGGGATAGCAGTTGCTTACTGGGTCACCTGCAAATAGAGAGAGACTACGAGCATCTTGCATCAGACCATGAAAGTTGTCTTCGGACGGTTGAGGATGACGTGCTTAGACCATGACGTCCTGGGCCATGAATTGTTCAGTGATAGATTCGCATGCCATGAAATGATGTTCTCGGGCCATGAGGATGGTGCCTCCGAACCATGACGCCTTTGAATAATGATATGCAGGTTTGAGAGATCCTCAGGCCATGACATGGTGTCTTCCGGCTATGAGGATGATGCCTTTAGACTATGATGTCTTTGGATAGGTTGGCGATATTTCAGCCCATGAGATGCAATAATATGATGTCAAAAAGACAAGGCTTAGTCCTGTGAGATGGAGGGAAGAGCCTAGCCCGAAAGAAGAGCAAATAGATATTACTGAAGAGACAGCGCTAAGTCTCGGCGAACGAATGTAAATTTGAGGCAAAGCTCAGCCTCATGCATGTATGGAGACAGATCTTAGTCTCATGCCAGATGCGGGACATGGTTTAGTCCCATGTAGGTGTAGAGGTAGAGCTTAACCTCATGCAAGATGCGGGACATGGCTTAGTCCCATGCAGGTGTAGAGGTAGAGCTTAACCTCATGCAAGATGCGGGAAATGGCTTAGTCACATGCAGATGAAGGCAGAGATTAGCCTTATGCAGATGGAGGCAGGGCTTAGCCTTATGTAAGGTTTGGTACATGGCTTAGTCCTATGCAAATGAAGGCAGATATTAGCCTTATGCAGATGTGGAGGTAGAGCTTAACCTCATGCAAGATGTGGGGCATGGCTTAGTCCCATGAAAATGAAGGCAAAAATTAGCCTTATGCAGATGTGAAGGTAGAGCTTAACCTCATGAAAGATGTGGGACACGACTTAGTCCCATGCAAATGAAGGCAGAGATTAGCCTTTTGCAAGTGCACGGTAGAGCTTAACCTCATGCAAGTGCAGGACAGGGCTTAGTCCCATGCAGGTGAAGGCAGAGATTAGCCTTATGCAGATATAGAGGTAGGGCTTAGCCTCATGCAAGTGTGGAGGTAGGGTTTAACCTCATGCGAGATGCAGGACAGGGCTTAGTCCCATGCAGACGAAGGCAGAGATTAGCCTTATGCAGATTTTGAGGCAGGGCTTACCCTCATGCAAGTGCGGAGGTACGGCTTAACCTTATGCGAGATGCGGGACAAGGCTTAGTCCCATGCAGATGAAGGAAGATATTAGCCATATGCATGGAAATAGAATAAATAGCAGATGGTAGCAGAATATTCTTAGCTGGTGGTGGATTTCAGTATCGCGGTTGTTACGAAGATTGTGACTTCGAAGCATGTATATTCTTTGTTCCTGCAACCAAAGAAAAATCGTGAGTTCTGTAAAGGGGAGGCCGATTCGTGCCTCCGCTGGCTTTTCTTGACTCGCTTGCTCAGTTTGAGGATCTTATTCAAATCATTGGGGTAGCGTTGGCCAAACAGAGTTATTGTGCATGCAAGCATGCATAGTTTTCGAAGTCATAGTAAAAATATATGTTTTAGGAAATTGGTTAGATGAACCAGTTACTGTGACACGATCCGAGACGTTGCGAACTCTGATTGCAAAATCTCTGATTGATGTACATGACGTGATCGCCTGAACTTGCTTCGGAATTTTGAGGGTCCTCCTCAAAATTCTGCCCTAGCTTTTGATTATGGGGGAAATAAGATTTTTTATTGAATTATGACTGAACCCACAAGGCTTCTTACGTATCCCCTCTTAAACAGGAATCAGGTCTAGCGTAGTTCAATTTACATCATATAAGGAAAACATAAAGGGTTAAACATAGTATCGTTGTATTGCATCTGAGTTGATCGGTTTTGGCATGACTTCTCCGTCCATTTCTGCAAGTATGAGAGCTCCCCCTGTCAGTACTCTGTGAACCATGTAAGGACCCTGCCAATTGGGAGAGAATTTCCCTTTGGCTTCATCCTGATGCGGAAAGATCTTCTTCAACACCAGCTGCCCCGGTGTGAACTGTCTCAGCTTGACTCTTTTGTTGAAGGCTCTGGACATTCTGTTCTGGTAGAGTTGTCCATGACATACCGCGTTCATCCTCTTTCCATCTGTGAAGGCTAACTGCTCATAACGGCTACTTATCCATTATTCATCGTTGAGCTCAGCTTCTTGTATAATCCTCAAGGAAGGAATCTCCACTTCAGCAAGAATAACAACTTCAATATCGTAAACCAGCAAATAAGGAGTTGCCCCGGTTGATGTTCATACTGTGGTTCGGTATCCCAATAAAGCAAATGGTAGCTTCTCGTGCCACTGTTTGTGATTTTCTACCATCTTTCTGAGTATATTCTTTATGTTCTTGTTGGCGGCTTCTACATCCCCGTTCATTTGAGGTCTATAGGCCGTGGAATTCTTGTGTTTGATTTTGAAAGTCTCGCACATGGACTTCATTAGTTCACTGTTGAGATTGGAAGCATCGTCAGTGATGATTGATTCCAGAACTCCAAATCTACAAACAACCCGGTCGCGAACAAAGTTAGCCACGACCTTCTTAGTCACTGACTTGTAAGATGCTGCTTCGACCCATTTGGTGAAGTAATCAATAGCTACCAGGATGAACCGGTGCCCATTGGAGGCGGTGGGCTCGATTGGATCAATGACGTCCATTCCCCAAGCGGCGAATGGACAAGGTGAGCTAGTTGCATTAAGCTCATTTGGTGGTACTTTTATCATATCTGCATGTACCTAACATTGGTAACATTTTTGGACATACTGGATGCAATCAGTCTCCATGGTCATCCAAAAATAACAGGCCATGAGTATCTTTTTGGCCAAGACAAAGCCATTCATATGTGGGCCGCAGGTTCCGGCATGTATCTCCTCAAGTAGTTTAGAAGCTTCTTTTGCGTCGACACATCTCAACAATCCCAAATCAGGAGTTCTTCTGTACAGAGTTCCTCCGCTGTGGAAGAAACTGTTGGATAACCTCTGAAGTGTGCATTTCTGAGTATGATTTGCATGCTTCGGGTATTCTCCTTTTGCCAAATATTCTTTGATGTCGTGGAACCAGGGCTTCCCGTCTGTTTCCTCTTCAAAATGAGCACAATATTCCGGCTTGCTATGGATCCTTACTGGGATATGATCAATGAACTTCTTGTCTGTATGTTGTATCATGGATGACAAAGTGGCCAATGCATCGGCAAACTCGTTCTGAATTCTGGGAACATGCCGAAACTCTTTCTTTGTGAACCTTTTTCTCAATTCCTGCACATGGTGCAGATATGGCAATATCTTGGAATTCTTGGTGGCCCACTCTCCTTGTACCTGGTGCAAAAGTAAATATGAATCACCGATTACCAGCAGCTCCTGAATATTCATGTCGATGGCCATGTTGAGCCCTAGTATGCAAGCTTCATACTCTTCCATGTTGTTGGTGCAAGGAAATCTGAGTTTAGCAGATACCGGATAATGTTGGCCAGTTTTCGATACCAAAATAGCTCCAATGCCGACTCCTTTAAAATTTGCTGCTCCGTCAAAGCACATCCTCCAACCGTCATAAGATTCAACAATGTCTTCTCCTATGAACAACACATCTTAATCGAGAAAATACATTTTCAAAAGTTTGTATTTTCCTTCCACAGGGTTCTCAGCAAGATGATCTGCCAGTGCCTATCCCTTGACTGTCTTTTGAGTCACATAAACAATATCGAACTTGCTTAGCAGGATTTTCCACTTAGCCAGCTTAGCAGTGGGCATGGGCTTATGAAAGATATACTTCAAAGGATCTATTCTCGATATGAGGTATGTTGTGTAAGCACAGAAGTAGTGTCTCAGCTTCTGAGCTATCCAGGTCAGAGCATAACATGTACGTTCCAATATAGAGTACCACGCTTCGTATGGAGTGAACTTGTTACTCAGGTAATAAATATCTTGTTACTTCCTCCCTGTCTCATCGTAATGCCCCAGAACGTAGCCGAAGGCTCCATCTAACACTGCAAGGTAGAGTAGTATGGGTCTACCTGGCTCTGGCGGGACCAAAACTGGTGGCGTTGATAGGTACTCCTTGATTTTGTCGAAGGACTTTTGACAATCCTCGTTCCAACTGGTTACAACATCTTTCTTTAACATCTTGAAGATTGGTTCACATATGATTGTGGACTGGGCTATGAACCGACTGATGTAATTTAGTCGTCCTAGAAAGCTCATTACATCCTTCTTACTCTTCAGCGGTGGCAGATCCTGGATGGCTTTCACTTTTGATGGATCTAGTTCTATTCCTCGGCGGCTGACGATGAATCCAGGCAACTTTCCGGCAGGAACCCCGAATGCACACTTTGCGGGGTTTAGTTTCAGGTTGTATTTCAGCAGTTTGTCGAAGAACCTCCTCAAATCTGCTATATGATCCCTGGCTTTTTTTAGATTTAATGATGACGTCGTCCACATATACCTCAATCTCCTTATGTATCATGTCGTGGAAGATGGTAGTCATGGCCCTCATGTATGTGGCCCCTGCATTCTTCAACCCAAACGACATCATCTTGTAGAAGTATACCCCCAGGGTGTAATAAAAGCCATTTTCTCAGTGTCCTCCTCGTCACCCCAGATCTGATGATAACCGGCAAAACAATCCACAATTGACTGAAGTTCATTTTTGGCACAGTTGTCGATTAGGATGTGTATGTTTGGAAGAGGGAAATCATCCTTTGGCCTGGCTTTCTTGAGATCACGATAATCGACACAAACCCTGACCTTTCCATCCTTCTTCGAAACCGGCATGATGTTGACTAACCATGTTGGATATTCAACCACCTTGAGGAGTTTGGCCTTGATTTGCTTAGTAACCTCCTCCTTGATTTTCATACTCATGTCAGGCTTGAATTTCCTGAGTTTCTGCTTCACTGGTGGACACATTGGGTTTGTGGTCAACTTGTGAGCCACAATGGATGTACTTAATCCGGTCATATCATCGTATGACCATGAAAATATGTCCTCATATTCCCTCAAGAACTGTGTATACTCTTCTTTCTCTAACGGGGATAAGTGGATGCTGATGCGAGTCTCCTTGACAGTTTCAGAATCTCCCAAGTTGATTACCTCAGTTTCATCCAGATTAGACTTGGGCTTGTTCTCAAAATCTTCTACTTCTCTGACAATTTCCTCGGGTATGATATCTTCTTCCTCCAAATCATTATCCTTTTGTTGCATCGTCTTATTGCATGTCACAGTCATTGGTTCATCAAGATAGGAAATAGTAATGCTGTATAGATAAAAGTATGAGAGTAAAATGGTAATAAAAAATATTGATCCATTGAAACATAAAAGCGATTTTCAATAATTTAAACAAACGTTTTGGAAAACTGGAAATTTTATTTAAAACAAACAATGCAGGAAGGGAGATTATTTTAGAAAGCAAAAATAAATAATGTTGTTAGGCCTTGCTACCCCGGGACTCGTCGGGCCATGGACGGTCTGACAGTCCAATTTCTGAGGAATGATCCCTTGATCACAGCTTGGATAGTAGGGCCTTACTTCTCCTCCTTGACAATTACACAATAGTCCATATCTTCGTCCTCCTGGAATAGGTTCCTTAAAGCTGCCAGTGCTTCTTCCTCTTCTGAACCCCATATGACGTCGGCCTGTTGGAAAGTCTGTTCCAAGTGCGGTATAGGCTGCTCCAATAGATAGTAAGGACCGCGCCATGATGGGGACCGGTTTTATACTCTCGCCAGGTGTACTGATATCCCAGGACAAAAGTAGTGCCATGACACTTCAGTTGTATTGGCTTAGAAATGCCCTGAAGGTTCTTGTCGAGACCCTTGCCAGGTTCATATCCGCTCCAATTCTTCATGCTTGCTATATTACTGACCCGCCACTTATCATTATCGATTGCATTGACCTGCTCAATGTGATGATAATTTTATCCACCAAGCCTTTTTCTACCCTCAACTACTGGGATAGTCTGGCGGTTATATATGGGGTTGCTCCTGTCTCCATGGATAATCACCTCCTGGTGGTTCCATTCAAATTTCACCGCCTAATGCAAAGTGGATGCCACAACTCCAACGACATTTATCCACGGTCGTTCCAACAACAAATTGTAGGATGCAGATATGTCTAACACCTGGAACTCGACTTCAAACCACGTAGGCCCCATCTACAGACAAAGATTGATTTCTCCGATGGTGGACCTCTGAGACCTGTGGAACGCCTTCACATTAATGATTCCCTCTTATATTTCGTACAGTCCTTTGCCCAACCTCTTCAGTGTTGTCAATGGGCAAATGTTAAGTCTTGACCCTCTATCGATGACATTGCACGGTAATATGTAGTGCCTTGTTATGACTCAAACCTTCAGGTGGAAATTCATCCTCATGGAAAGTGATCTTGTGACTTTCCAGTACTTGCCCTACCCTTTTAGCCATTTCCCCGCTCGTGATGTTATTAGGCACATATGCTTCATTCAACACTTTCATCAGAGCACTTCTATGCCCTTCCGAATTCTGCAGCAATGACAAGATAGATATATGGGCCGGAGTCTTGTTCATATGATCTATGAATGAGTACTCCCTTGATTGTACCTTCCTCCAGAGGTCATCCAGGCCCGTTTCAATGACAGGAAATCTGTTGGAGGCCTATTTTCTGGATTCTCCCAAATGTTCAGGTTTGTAGACCTTTCTGATCCTAGTCATCCCCTGTGCAGCATCAACTTGTTCTATTTTAGTCTTTCCTCTTCTTCTAGCTTCAGCCACATAATCCCAGGGTACAACCTTGGTGTTGAAAGGCGGTGTGGTGGATACTATCACTGTAAGTGGTGTGGCTACATTTGCTTTAAATGGAATAGATTCCACTACAGGTGGTTCTACTTCAACCTCAAATGGCACAGACGTGTCTGTAGGTGGTGCTACTTCAACCTCGAACAGGACTGATGCAGTTACCTCAACCTCTCCTAACGGCTGTATCTGCACTATAATGCGATTGAGTGTGACCACGAGTTTCTTGGGGTCGTCACCCTCTTTGATTAACCCGATTGATCCCTCCGGATCCCATTCTTCATCTATTTCTATTACATTGACGCCTTCACCCATGTGATCTGGGAGGGGGTTATTGCGAACATGAGGAGTAGCCTCTTTTTCCTGGATGATTTTATTGTCGATCAAAGCCTGGATTTTGTCTTTCAATGAGAGGCATTCATCAATGGTATGCCCATTCATGCCTGAATGGTATGCACAAGTCTTGTTTGGATTGACTCATTGGGATGGATTCTCTGTGGCTACAGCAGAGATGGGAGTGACGTAACCAACAACTTTCAACCTTTCATATAGCTGGTCAATAGGTTCAGCAAAGGCAGTATACTGTTTGGGTGGCCTGCGGTCGAAGTTAGGTTGAGGTCTGGGGAGGTTTTGGTGAGTTGGAGGTGACTGAAAATGAGACGGTTGGGAGTTCTATGTGTGATAGGCAGTGGCTGGTTGGGAATATTTGGGGGATGTGGGTGTATATGTAGGTGGAGGTGCTTGGTATGCAAATGGAGAGGTTCGATATACGAATGGGGTTTTGGGTCCTTGTGCAACCATTACCGCTCCTACGTCCTTCTTCTTGGATATACCACAAATCTGCAGTGCTTTGTTAGTGGCTTGCAATGCCTCAAAATTTGTAACCATCCCGCTCTTGATACCCTCTTCAATCCTTTCACCCAGCTTGATGATGTCGGAGAACTTGTGATTTTCAATTACCATCCGTCTTTCATAATATTGCGGGTCTTGTGCCCTGACGAAGAATTTGTTCATCTGCTCCTCGTCCAACGCCAGCTTGACTTTTGCCGCTTCCGACCTCCAACGAGTGGCATACTCACGAAAGGTTTTAGTAGGTTTCTTCTTGAGATTCTTAATGTAAAAGACATCCGATACGTTCTTTGTGTTGAACCTGAACCGGTCCATGAAATCCGATTCCATACTCACCCAATTAGACCACTTCATAGGATCTTGGCTGATGTACCAAGACAAGGAATGCCGTGTAAGACTCCTCATGAACAGTTTCATCCGGATCTTTTTGTCTCTGCTGACTCCGACCAGTTTGTCACAATAGGTCATCAAAGGAACCCTGTGATCACCCGTACCATCAAGCATCTCGAACTTGAGAGGTTTGTAACTCTTTGGAAGTTCTACATCCGGCTGTATGCACATGTATTCATAGTTCAGACTTTCTATCCCCTTCCCTCCTTCTACGCCTTGAACTCGGCTAGTCAACTTCCTGAGTTCCTCGGTCAGGTTCTTGATGAGAATGTCCTTCTCAGTGGACTCTAGTGTATAAGAGATGGGTTGAGTGGAGTGAGGTAGGGTCTCCACGTATATGGAATTGTTATGGTGGCCTGGCGCCTGAGCATAGTGGTGATCATTGGTGGAATTTTGAGGTTCAGGAATGACTGGTGGGATGTTTCGTGGAGTGTGGCAGGTGTTTTGCTGGTATTATGGTGGGATGGTTTGATTTTGTGGTGGAGTTTTGTAATGGTGAGTTGTAGGAGGATTCCGTGGGTGTTTGTTGGGTGTGTTTTGAGGTGGTGCGAGGTTTTGGGTGTTCGGATGGCTGATGTACGGGACACTAAGTGAGAAGGACAAGTTTGCTATGTTCTGGACTTGCTCAAGTTCTCCTTGGAGCTTCAGTATTCTCTTTTCGATCTGAGAAACATCATCATTCGGGACATGAGTACCCTGACTGTCAAAAGCCTCTGGATGTTCAGCTGGTGTAGTGTTTTCCTTTCTGATGTTATTCAAGTCTTCCATATTCGCTTTGCCTTTGCCTTTTGGTGGACTAGAAGGAGGAGAAGGTGGAGGGCCGCTGGATCTTGTATGATATGCTGATGATGCCAGAATGCACAAACCAACCTTTGGGGAAGGGGAAACAATAAAAAAGAAAGAAAATAAAAACAAAAGGTCCAAGTTAGTGAGGATTATGAAAAGAGTATTTGCAGTATTTAAACACGTATTGCAGAAATGTAAACGTGTCCTAATTTGGGAGCCTCATTATGCCCGAGGTAGGCCTAGAGACAAGTTGATTTGGAGAACTTAGATGTCAATAAATGCCTCATTTCATTAGTATAAAATAGACGAATCGTAAAACGATGCTAAAATAACAATGGAAAATAAGTCACTAATGGCACTTGGCCTTGTTACATATATGAAAGAAAAAGTAAATCTAGTCTATTCGGTCCCAAAAAGACCTTCCCCAGATTCGATCTTCTTGACTTCATCAAACAAGTTTCCCAGCTCGCGCACTCCCAGCAGCAGGTATGCTTTAGCCAAGTGTTCTCCCTCGCTCCCTTCAGCATTCTGATAATCCTCAATCCTCTTTATGACCTTGCCTTCCAGCTCCACTATACCTCGCTCCAAATATTTAAGGATATATCCCTCTCAACCCAATCGACACTAAGTGTGGGGCATCCCTGGACCTGGTGATAAACTCGTCCGTCGGGAACCATTCAAACATCCATTACACTTGCTCCTCGATCAGATTGTCGAAGAACTCCACCCACTCTTTGGCACTTTCCGACTGGGCAAATCTGTCCGGAATGTAGGTCATCCGCTTGGGGTGATGGAAAGCAATATGGTCATTCCAAGCCCTTCGCGGAAGTTCTTGGTGATACTGGCCTCTTTGAAGATGTTCTAATAACCACAATTGCAGCAATAGGTTACAACCCTCAAAATGTTCAACCCCCTTTTTGACTACGCTCCCAAGCCCGGTAAATGTCAGCTAAGATCATGGGGACAATAGTGTATGTTTGTCCATCGATCCCTTTCATCAAAGTCCTGGCAACCATGGCTAGTCTGGTATGAATCCTTTCCCTTTTCAACGGGAACACTATCAACCCCAAAAAGCACACAATAAACACGAACACTCTGCGGTGGATGTGACCCAAAGATGTGATAGTGAACTCATCATGGTAGGTTCGGTACGATTTGCTATGACTGTATCTTTCATACAAGTATTCAAAAGGTATGTAGGAATTTTTCAGGCACTTCAGTTCAGCATTTTTCTTCAACCCCATCATCTTTAGAAACCCTTTACCTGTGTGGTTCTCAGGTACCAACAATCCGGGGCTTTCCCAGACCAGTCCAGCTAGTCCCCCAATTTCTTCCGAAAGTGGTGTCATTTCGATATTCCCAAAGCGGAACACAACCCACTCACTATCCCAAAATAGAGTTGCGGCTTCGATCAGCATATTGTTCGGCTGGATGTCCAGTAGAGAAGGTAAATTACCCAAATGTTTTCTTACGTGTTTCTTATCACTTTAAGGAAGGTCTTCCCACAAGTCTAGGAGCATCGGTGGAATGTTGCTGACCATACCGAATCTGGGGACCTCGTGCCTTATTTTCTACAAGACAAAAAATGGTTAGGCCCTTTCCCCCACCAGATTCGACTATTTATACACTCATGATTAGCATTTTGGCATTCAGTTCTCTAAATTAATGCACAGAACGTGGTTGCGTCCGTTGGGATTATGAAACCCTAGTGGAATTTGGATAAGGCTTGTCTTAAAGGGTTATTATGCGGACAACATATTAACCCGGCTAGGTTTGACCATGATGCATGCATAGTTGAGTACGTAGAAAGATGTCTAAATTTCCAGCAGGTTAAGTATGAGCACCATAGGACAAGTGGCCTACTCTAGCGGATGGTTATACTGGAGTGGACTTCATAGTTTGGTTTCTGCAAACATTGAAAGAGTTTGATACCATTTGTGTCATTGTCGACATGCTGACCAAGTCGACACACTTTATTAAGGTTGTGACTACGTACTCTTCAGAAAGATTGACCCAGATTTACATTCAGGATTGTCTGCTTGCATGGTGTGCCTGTTTCCAATCATTTCAAATAGAGGCTCTTAGTTCACTTCACATTCCTGGAGAGTAGTACAGAGCAAATTAGGTACCCGGGTGTCGCGCACCCTTTTTTCTCATCCTTGCGGATAGTCAGGGTTTTGGACATTATCGGAACAACTCATTTCCTTTTGGGAAAGGGGTACAAGAAGAGTCGTCACCTAACGAATTAAGGTGCATTAGGGAACCTATACAGGTTATTTATAGAACTAGTCTGTATTACCAGAGATTGGGTAAGGGCTTGAAATTACTTCGAAGGGAAGGTGTTAGGCACCCCTCAAAGTCCACAACAGTGGGTCCCGACCAAAGTTACTTTGTGAATTAATCAATTAGCAAATAGGCAATATAAGCACACATATGTAAAAGAGATAAGAGAGGTCCTAAGTTGTTTATCCTATAGGGTCATATCCATGCAATGCCCGGTAATCACTCCTCAATGAGAGGGGCTACATGTTGCATTAGCGCACATGTCATCATATCCTTTTACTACCCATTATCCCACCCCTTAGCGGTTATATAAGCGAGTTGATTAACAAACTATAAGCGTGTTGTTACATGTCCTTTCCTTGTCGTCCTGGAAGAGTTTAGGACCTCTAGACTTAGGCAGTTCTAGACCTTCCTAAGGTGTTAAAAACGGCAAAATTTAGGCGACAACAAATAACACATAGGGCAATCAAAGAGGGGGAGCAGTTAAGGGCATGTTCACCTCCACATATATAAGCAAATAAACAACATGTCTCAAGCACAGATTTAGGTAATTTCAGAGAAGTCCTGGAGCAGGGATATTTTAGGTGAGCATCAAAACACAGAATATGTAGCATTGTTTTTAAAACGAGGTAACATAATCCTAATCAGTTTGTCTACTGATTTAAAACCTTTTAAATTTGAGCAGTTGATAAATAATCAATTTCTCAATTATAAGGATATTGGTTACCTAAGGCTTGCTTAGGCATGAGACTATATGCAATCATAGTTACATGAGCTGTTTAAACAATTTGAAATTGTTTCAACCTATAGGCATGCTGATCTAATTGATGGAGATTATAACAGTTGATTTTATACAGATTGATACTGGAACGTGATACCTGTGTATGAAACTGTTTTAACCTATTTATTTGAGCTACTTGAGGCAAATGCACATATAGTCCTAAAAAGGTTTTTTTTAATGCACATGGAGAAGGTATTTATTGAGCAGTTTTAATAGCCTAGCGGCAGGATTTCTAAGTTATCATGAATTATATAGAATCAGAAATAAAGTGATGATCTACCACACGTTTCTAGGATGCAAAGTACTAAACGCGAGTGTCCTAAGACAGGATATCTAATGCACAGATTTGGCATGATTTAATGCAAATATCCATATCAATCCTAAGCAGGGTATCTAGTGCATCATACAGACCTAAACATGACTTCTACAACAGTGTCAACATGTAGCACAACCTAGAAACATGATTTCTACAGCAATTCATCATATAGAAAAGCCTAGAAACATGATTTCTACCAAGGTTTATCCCACAGAATCATATAGCTACCCTTCCTTTTAACTATTTACCCCAATATATGTTTACAAAGGATTATTACAAACCAGGATTTCATAAATTACATAAATGAAATGTATACTATACTATAGGGAGCCTGATGCAGGCCCAAAATAAACCTGGGCGTACCATGCCTTCAATGGTAGTCTCAAATGCCAAGAACCTCATAGCCAATGAATGTCCAGGTGTGTCATAGTTCCCTAAGGACCTCAAGGATCCCGGGCAGTGATCACACCAAGACTTTCTCACAATAGGGACTGGTTATGTGCAGTGTGGAAAGGCCAGCCCCAGTGTGCCAGAGTTCAAAGGGATGTCAAGAGGATCCCAAGCCAGTACACACACCGGAGGGGCAGAACCTAATGATCTAAGAGTAAAGTGAGAGTGCTTGACATAGTTTTGAAAACAGTATAGAGATGACTCTAAGGTTTGAAAAGGTTTTTGAAATGGAAACCAGTTTAGTAGTGAAAAAAAATAATAGTTTTGAGAAGAGTATTAAAATACTTTTGAAATCAGCAAACAATCAACTGGTCATAGAACACCCAGATTCAGAAGTACTCAACAACCAGATTTTACATAGGGATAAAGGGGTTGGGGACACATAGAACTCACATTAAAGGAACACATGACAGGGTAGGAACTTGATAGAATTAACAAGTCAGTCAAGATGGTAGGTAATTGAGACATAGAACAAGGATGCAGTAAAGCCATATTGAAAGCAAAGAAACATTGGACAGAGTCAGACACACAAATAGGGCCAGTTGAATGCCTTAGAGAATAGGTAACTAACATGATCTCATTAGTAAGAAATAATAGACAAGGGTAAATAGACATGCTGAAAAAATATCAAATAGACAACTATAGTTTGTACATGCTAATTACATATTGAACAAAACAGGATTAGACATGCTAAGCAAGGCAGTATACAAGAACATTAATTGAACTCATGATTAATGAACTAGTACTATAATGAAACACATAGAGTTTAGGTTTCAATATTTAACTGAGACATACCAGCTAAGGAAGAGAGCACAGAATGTAAAGCAGGTGCAGTTCAATATCTAGCCTTAACTTATAGCCGGCTAGATCAGTGATTATGACAATAAGCAGAGAAGAAAATAGAGTTTTGAGTGTAAGTGTGTGTTTTTGAACTTGTGTTCGTGTGTTAAGAAGTAAAATAGAGGAGTTTATATAATAGTTCAAAGGTAAGGCAAATAAGGTAAAAATATCAACTTCAGTCAATCCAGGGGGGATCATAGAATCAATTACACAAAAAAACAGCATAGTCCTCCTTTAATTAAGGGTAATTAACCAACGGTAAGGATAGGAAATATTTAAGGAAAGAAATTCAAATTAGACTAAAGCAAAGAGTGAATAATTAGGAGTCTAATTAAGAAAATAATCGTGCAAGGAATCAATAGATACTACAGGCAATTAAATAAGGCAAGATGACTGATCAAAGTCATACACAGGGAAATAATCAAGAATCACGCACATGAAATTTTAACAGAACAAATCACTAAACAATTCTATCAAGTTCCATAAACAAAATAGGTTGAGTAAAACTTTAGGAACACACAGAAATTAGACGAAAAATAATTCAAGAACCCTAATAGAGATTAATTAGGATAAAAATCACAAAGCAATGAATTTGATTATGGTAAAGTGTATAAATCAGAATACAGAATGAACCAATACGACTAGTTGCATTGAAAAACTCAAAATTGAAGCAAGACATCAGACAATTAGAGTTTTAGCATGAATCGACTAGGGCTTAGGAGGCCTTAGCCTAAATCAGTTGATAACACATAAGAACAAATGATTAAGCATTAAAAATCAGAAACCCTTTGAAAAGATAACTTATAGTAAACCCTAGTTTAGAAAAAACAGGAAATCAGTTGAAAACCAGAAAACTTTCAAGGGAAACATGTGAAATATGTTCTATTCGTCTCAGATCTATACAGACATGAGAAGATCGGAGACCTGAAATTAGGGTTTTTAGAAAGTACAACAAAGACGAGAACATAGGCTTAGAAAATCAAGGATTCGTAACAAAAATAAGAAAGATTCTTACTCAATGTCGAGCAAATAGCTTGAAACAGGCAAGAAATTCAAAGGTGCAAAACAGACCTGCCTAGGTCCCTTGAAATCTCCTCAAGGATCTAGAAAACGGATAAACCATAGCAAATAGGAGGCGGTAGAGGCCTGAGGTGATGAATAAGCACCATGGAGTGGTGGTGTAAGCAAGTGACAGCGTTTGGTAATTAGGGTTCCGCTAGAGAGCGTTTGAGAGAAAAAGGGAAAGGTGATGGCGGGGGAATGATAGAGAATGATCAGGGTTGGGGCGTCGTTTGGTTTAATTAAGGTAGGAAATATCCTGACCGTTGATCAAAAATGATCAACGGCCAGGATTGGGTAAGAATTTGGGTCGGGCATAGGTTTTTGGGCCGAACTTATATGGGGTATTGGGCTGGTTATTTAGGCTAAAATTGAAAACTAAAAGGGTTGTTTATTAAATACCCAAAACAATTGAATAAAATTAATTTGTAAAATAATTAACTAATTATAAAAAATGATTTTCATGCGTATATTTTTTTAAAAATAATTATTTAGTATTTAAAAAATATAATGGAACAATTTCTGATAAAATAATGCGATAATGTGTGCATGGGTTATAATTGCAAAGTTATTGCAATTATAACCTAAAGGTGCCAATTTGGCTATTTATAAAATAATTTGGGCTTAATAGGACCATAAATAGTAATATTAAACCAAGAAATATTTTAAAGTCATTTGTGATGCAGTTTTATAATTATTTATATGAATAAAAATGCAAGGGCAAATAAATTTAAATCGTAGAAATTATGAAAAAATTCCAATTGATGCTAATGCATGATTTTGAGGATATATATGAATTTTAAAAACTATTTTAGGAAAAATTGGGTATCAATACCGGGTAGAGCTCAACACAACCTTTAATACGCAGACCAACGGGCAGTCAAACCGGATAGTTCAGATTCTTGAGGATATGCTCAGAGCGTGTGTGATTGACTTCACAAACAAATTCTGAAGTTTTGGACGTAGCTTCGGGTGGTCCGAAGCATACTCGAACCACCCGGGAACATATCCAACTGCACCAACAAGTCCCTAAATATAATACAGACCTGCTCGAACCCTCGAAACACATAAACAACATCAAAACTAAGAATCGCACCCCAAAATGAAATTAGTCAACTTATGAAATTCAAACTTCTTCATCTAGCTCCGAACGCGTCAAATCATACTTAGACAACTCAAAATAATGTAAATTTTTTGTACAAGTCATAAATTACCATACAAACCTATTCCCAGGCTCGAAATCCCAAACGGACCCCGATAATGCCAAAAGTATACTTCAAACCAAATTTAAAGTCGGACCTGCCAAAGTATTCCTAGAAGTCCATTGTGAAGTCAATCACACACGCTCTGAGCATATCCTCTAGAATCTGAACTATCCAATCCAACTGCTCTTCTTGTATTAAGCTCTACCTAGGTTCCCAATTCGCTCTATACTGCTCTCCAGAAATGCAAAGTGAACTGAGGGCCTCTATTTGAAATAAATGGAAATAGGGACACCATGCAACCAGACAATCTCCTGAATGTAAATCTGGGCTAATCTCTCTGAAGAGTACGTAGTCAAAATCGGAATAAAGTGTGTCGACTTGGTCAGGATGTTGAAAATGACGCATATGGTATCAAACGTCCTCAATATTTGCAGAAACCCAAATACGAAGTCCATTGTGATGGTATCAAACTTCCTCAACGAGACTAATGCCATTTCTTTCATTGCACACATCTCTTGGCCGATTTTCGAACTTTTTAGAGAGGGATTTTAACCTAGCATCTTGAGGTAAGTATTCTCTAGACAATGTGAGTTTCATACATAGATATATGGGTAGAGTTTGACATATAAATTGTAGGAATTTTGGGAATTTGTTGAAAAACCTAGGTTTTGGTAAAAATTGGATTAGACCATGAAAATAATTATGGAATTGAGAAGAAATTATATATTTGTGTTTTTAAGGTTATGGCTAACATTTATTTACGGAAGTTTTCGGAATCCAAGCACATGGACCTGGGGGTGAATTTAAAGAACCTTTCAAATTGGGTTTGGTAATTACTCTAATAGTTAAATTATGAACTTTTGAGCATATATTGAATAGTTTGTATGACCTTTAGCTAGTTTTGGATTGCTCCACACCGATTTGAGGATATTAGTGTGATTAGTGGACCGGGAAGAGGAATTGGGAACGAGGTATGTATCTTTCCTAACCTTGTAAGAGGAAATTATCCCCATAGGTGTCTTAAATGGTTAATTGCTAATAAATGTGGGCGTTACGTACGCACGATGTGACGAGAGTCTGTACGTAGCTAAAAATCATGCTTATGTGCGAGTAGACTTAGGACTTTACCATGCAATGCTTGTATTAATTGCACCCAACTTATTATTTAATTACTTGAATTTATCATTGAAATCAGATAAAGTATTTTATGAGACCTAGCTTCATTACCTTGAGTTTTGGCGGAATACTTGATTATTAGCGGAAATTATACCTTCCATGATTATTATTCCTATGTAGTAGTTGTTGCTCGGAGTTTGTGGAGTTTCTCTATTCTTGTTGATTGGGCCGAACGCCTCGGTAGTTTATTAGATTCATCTATGGTTCGCGCCTATTGACCCTCGGTAGTGCACACTATCTGGATCAGGCCTTACGACCTCGGCATAAATAATGCGTGATATTTCTATAAGTCTGATTATACTTAATATTTGTTTCTTGACCCGAGACTTGATAATTAATTAGTGAATCTTATGTGTTAAAAATTTGGTATGTGATAGTTGGAGGTTTTAAATTGATATTATGTTTAAGAACCATTACTTATTATTTCTTATTCCATTGTTATTGTTGTAATCATTCCTGTACTTTATTTATTGGCCTTTAGCAAGTGTCGATGTCGACCCCTCGTCACTCCTTCTTCGAGGTTAGATAAGATACTTACAACACGTTGCATATGTACTCACGCTACACTTCTGCACTAATCATGTAGGATCTGAGGCAAGTGCATCTGGTGGCCAGTTAGGCGCGTATCCCCGCTACCTGGAGACTTAGTGGTTAGATGCTTCCTATGATCCGTTATGCAATACCCTATTTTATTTACTTTTTTGTCTATCTTGCTTCAAACAGTAGTTATAGGAATGTTTTTATACTCTACTAGTTTGCTCGTGCACTTGTGACTGCGGGTTTTGGGATTTCTAGTAGACATTCATGGTTTTTGTCCATTAATTTCACTACTTATCTCTTATGTTTATTTTATGCTTTATATTACAACGTTCATTTATTCTTAGTTTATTTATTAAATAACATCAATGACTTTAAAAATATTAAAATTAACAATTAAATGTATAGTTCACTGTTGGATTGCATAGCAGTGACGTTGGGCGCCATCACGACCTATAGTGGGAATTGGGTCATGACAGGTGGTTCCCTTTAGCTCTAAGGTAAAATCTGATGGTTCTCAGACTACGTGTACAACCCAGAGTTACTTAAGAAGATTTTTGCAATTGACAAGCTGACTGTCATCAAGAACCTACTCCTGACCACTCAATCCACATTATGAGATATCAATGACCACTCAATCCACATTATGAGATATCAATGATATCAATGTCATCAAGAACCTAGGTTGCGGGTCATGATACAACAGACTATAGAAGTGTATGATCTCGTTGATGGGTCTCAATCATTATGAACGCCAGCTTTGATCGTCTCAATGAAGCCATCTGCAATACTTTTGCCTACTTTCTTCGTCATTAATATGGTTGTTGGCTATTTTAGACAATCTTAAATTTCTGTTGATCTTTTGTTGGATGTTTATTTTTGTTGTATTTCGATGGTTGTAATTATTAGAATATTCAAACTACTAGTAATATTACTTGTTTATCCCTCTTTTTTTGTTGATGCCAAAGGAGGAGAAATGATTTACAACTACCATGTAGGGACAAAACATGCTCAAGTCAACTGCAGCAAGGACTAGTCAACTAACTCAGATGAGAAGAGAACAACTTGAGGGGGAGCCGACCAACTAACTCACATGAGGAGATAACAACTTGAGGGATAGTCGACTCATAAGTCAACTATGAGCTAGAAGATCCCATAACAAGTTGAGGGGGATTCAACTGCAAGATAGAATAAAGAGGGAAGTAAAATGAATTAAGTTATTTTTGTCATCACCGGAAAGGGAAGATTATTAAATCTTTATTCTAATGATGAAAAATAACATACTTTTATTGAAAACAATCAAGGATCTCTGATAAATGAACATTGCAAGGTTGACAGATCAAGAAAGGAAATAAGATCCAACTAAGAATCCGAGAAATTATCAAAATAAGAAAGGCTAGGATAGAAGAATCTATTCTACTCTTGATTCTCAATCACAGATATCAAGGAATATCAATATCCAGTTTTGATCCCCAATTAGGAAAGTTAAGGGCAATCATATCAGGCGCGATGTATGGAATATTTTCAAGGGATATTATAACGACCCGGTCGGTCGTTACGTAGAACATTCACTGTTTCTGCCTTGTTGTAGCTTGGTTAGACTGTTCATGATGAGTTAGATGTGGTTAACACGGGTTTGGAGTGGTTATAGAAGGAATTGAGACACTTAGTCTCTAAAAATAGCCTTAGAGTTGGAAAAGTCAACCGGAGATTAACTTATTGGGAAACAACCTCGAAATGCGGATTTTATGGCTTGGATAGCTTCATTAGGTGATTTGGGACTTAGGAGTGTGTTCGGAATATTTTTGTGAGGTCCGGTGTAGAATTAGGCTTGAATTGGCGAAGGTTAGTTTTTGGTAATTTCCGGTTGGCAGTGGAAAATAAGCTATCGGGGTCAGAATGGAATTCCGATAGTTGGAACAGGTCCCTAATGTCATTTTAGATATATCTGCAAAATTTCAGGTCAATCGAAGTTGTTTTGGGTAGTTTTGGCATCGTTGGTGGAATTTAGAAAATTCAAAGTTCATAGGCTTGAATTCGATGTGTTTTTGGGGTTTTGATGTTGTGGTTGGTGTTTCAAAGGCTCGACTAAGTTTTAATAATCATATTTGATGTGTTGGTACATTTGGTTGGGGTCCCGAGGGGCTCAGGATGGTTTTGGGTGATTAACGGGGAGTTGGAATAGTTTTTCTATTGCTGGTGTTGCTGTTACTGGTGTTTTCGCACCTGCGGAAGGGGAGCCGCAGGTGCGGAAGTTTGGCTGAGTGAGAAGAGTCCGCAGGTGCGAGGTAATTGCCGCACCTCCGAGGTCGCAGGTGCGGGAGGTCGATCGCAGGTGCGGAAGTTGAGGTCCTTGGGATTTTCCGCAGGTGCGCACCTGGGATCCGCAGGTGCGGGTAAGTGGTCGCAGGTGCGGAACCACTGGGCAGAAGATATAAAAGCGTGCCTTCACGAATTTTAGCCATCTTTCTCAATATTTCATCTGGGTTTGAAGCTTTTGAAGGGATTTTGAAGAGGGGATTCGATAGTTCTTCATTAAGGTAAGGTTCTTGGACTCTAAACTCGTTTATATGTGATTAAAGGTCGGATTTATGGTGGACTATTTGGGAAATATTAGTGCAAATTGGGTAATTAGGGCTTGGGATTAAGAGGCTTTAAAATGGGGATTTGAGGGGTCATTTGGACTTTGAATTCAGTGCACTTGGTATGTATAGACTCGTGGGAGGACGAAGATTCTTGTGGTGTAAATTTTATCGAGTTCCAAGATGTGGGACCGGGGGTCGGGTTTGACCAATTTCGGGATTTTTGAGTATTCTTGATAAATTTTGATTGGGATTAGTTCCTTAGCATATTATAATGATATTCATCTGATGGTTGGTAGATTTGGAGCACTCGGAGGCCGAATTTAGAGGCAATGGCATTGCACAGTAGTATATTAGCCGGTTTTGAGGTAAGTAATGCTTCCAAACTTGGAACCGAGGGTTCAAAACCTCAAACTATCTGCTATTTGATATTAATTAAGGTGACGCACTTGCCAAGTGACCGGCATGCAGGCGCACACCGAATATTTTTAGCCTGGCTCATCCCATGGCATTGTCTAATGTTTACCTCAGGTTGATATTGGTACTGTGAAGGTTGCAATTACCTTGAATGCAGTAGAATTCATGCTAATTATAAATGTTAAGGCCTCACGCCGATATGTTCAGACCGGAACGGTCGATTATTGCTGTCTCTGTTTATGATTATGGTTTTCATGCCTCAGTCTCGTAAATTGCTAGCTTATTCTATATTATCATTGGTTTGGGCTGATTTTCATAGGTAGAGCATGGTGAGTGAGACTGGAAGGTAATGCCTGAGTGAGGCTTGGAGCCTGGTTTTGAGACATTTATGAGGTCGGACTGCACACCGCATCGGCCCTGGAATCATGCCTTCGTTGGCTTGATATAGCACTTGGGCTTATAGGAGCCCCTCCGGAGTCTTTACACCCCCAGTGAGCGCACAAATATTGAGGGATGGATCTTCCCTGGACATGGATCTTGTCAGAGTGATATGTTCCGGAGATGGACCATCTCCGTGGGGCTTATGTTCCGGAGATGGATCTTCTCCATGGGGCTGGATCGACCTTTTTCCTCAGTACTCTGTGACTGTGTCACTTGTGTTTATGTAATATCCGGGATGGACTTTCCCTGGGCCAGAAGGCAAGATTCTAGTACTGAGTGGACCACCTTATGAGAGTTTGATTACTGAGTACACATCGTTCTTGATTCTATATGAATTCATGAGGGTATGCAGGGCTACAGACATAAATTGATGCATCTTGTTTATTTTCTGAAATATTGCTGTGATGTCCAAGTTATATACTGTTGTAAAGAATTTTCGGAGGTTTAGTCCGTCACTACCTCTCAGCCCGTAGTTTGGTTTCGTTACTACGAAGTTGGTGAACTCACATTACCCCCTGCACCTTGTGTGCAGATCCAGGTACATCGAGATTCAGTGCTGGTCAGTGAGTAGCAGCAGTTTCATCAGAGTTGACGAGGTAGCAGCTGGCGACCGTGATCTCGTCATCTCTTTCTCTTCTACCTATCTTATTTACTTTCAGACTATGTTGGTCATTTCTTTTCGGGTTGTATTATGTATTAGCAGCTCATGACTGTGTGACACCAGATCCGGGAGTTGTAGATTTTGGGCATTTGGTTTCATAAGTTTCTTTTAAATATAGATATTTATTATATTTAACTTCAGACAGTTGAGAAATGGTAATTTCCTTAATAAACAGTTCAGGATTAGTTACAATAGGTGGCTCGCCTGGTTTAACGACAGGCGCCATCACGACTCCGAAATTGGGTCGTGACAAGTTGGTATCAGAGCTCTAGGTTGAATAGGTCTCACCAGTCATGAGCAGGTTTAGTAGAGTCTTGCAGATCGATATAGAGAGGTTTGTACTTATCTTCGAGATGCTACATAACCCTTAGGAAAATTCCACATTTTGAATTCTGTCGTGCGACTTTGTTGAACTCAGGAACTAAACTTCTGTTGTTTTCATTCTCTCACAGATGGTCAGGACTCGTGCTACAGGTAGTGGTGACCAGACACCAGCAGGACCAGCTAGAGGTCGAGGCCGGGGCCGTGGTTGAGGGAGGGGTGCAGCTCGCACAGCAGCCGGAGCAGCACCTGTGGATCCTCCCGTTGCTTAGGATTAGGTCCCCGCAACTAAGATTTTAGCGGGGCAAGCTAAGGCACCAGCAGTGCCCATTGTGATCCCGGGTCTTCAGGAGACCCTAGCTCATATTTTTACGGTGTGCACTAGCTAGGCATATGCCGTTGCGATGTCCACTACTGCTACTACTTCTCAAGCTGGGGGAGGCATTCAGACTCCAGCTGCCCGGAAACTTGAGCAGGTCACCCAAGGACTTCAAACACCTGGGCAGTTCCAGTGCAGCCTATTGCTCCTGTACAGGATTATGTGGTCCCAACTTTAGCTGATGATGAGCAGCATAGGTTGGAGAGGTTCAGTAGACTCCAGCCTCCAACTTTTAGTGGTATAGAGGGCGAGGATGCCCAGGCTTCTTGGACAAGTGTCAGAGGATACTACGCACAACAGGGATATTAGAGGCTAGTGGGGTTCCATTCACTACTTTTCAGTTTTCAGGAGCTGCATTTGCTTGGTGGGCGGCCTATGAGAGGCGTAGACCCACTGATGCAGCGCCCCTTACACGGCACCAGTTTTCTATTCTCTTTTTGGAGAAGTATATACCACAATTCCGCAGAGAGGAGCTGCGCAGAGAGTTCGAGCAGTTGCGTCAGGGAGACATGACCGTGACGCAGTATGAGATGAGGTTCTCTGAGTTAGCTCGTCATGCCATCTGGCTAGTTCCCACAGACAGAGAGAGGATCCGGAGGTTTTTTGATGGTCTTACTTATCAGTTACGGATCTTTTTGACCAGGGAGAGGGTGTCTGGGGATTCTTTTGAGGAGATAGTTGACATAGCCAAGGAGATTGAGCTAGTGCGCCGCTAGGAGCGGGTTGAGAGGGAGGCCAAGAAGCCTCGAGGATCTGGTAGTTATGGTGGTGTTCGCTCGGGAGGTCAGAATCAATATAGCAGAGGTCGTCCATTCAGACCTCCTCAGCCAGCTCGTCCAGTTTACAGTGGTACTTCATCAGGACACGGTCCCCGTAGTTCTCACACGGGCCGTTCATCATTCAGTGCACTTCCAGCCCAGAGCCCATCCAGGCCACAGTCAGTTCAGGGTTCTTCAGCACATGGCTCTTCTAGCAGCTACTCTGGTTCCAAGGGTTCCCTTCAGTCCCCACCGTCTTTTGCTGAGAGGGTTTGCTTCAAGTGTGGGGATCCAGGTCACATAAAAAGGTATTGTCCCCGCCTTTCTGGTAGTTCATATAAGCAGAGGAGCTAGCCTCCAGCTTCAGCACCAATTTCTACACCACCCGCCCAGGCAGCCAGGGGTGGAGGTTAGTCAGTTAGAGGCCGCCCTAGAGGGTGAGGTCGATCAGGTGGAGGACATGCCCGTTTCTATGCACTTCCGACCAGACCAGATGTCGTAGCTTCAGATGCAGTGATTACAGGTATTATTTCAGTCTACCACCGAGATGCTTCGATATTATTTGATCCTGGTTCTACGTATTCATATGTTTCATCATATTTTGCACATTTCTTGGATATGCCCCGTGAGTCCTTGATTTCAACTGTTCATGTGTCGACTCCGGTGGGGGATACTATTGTGGTAGACCGGGTGTACCGGTCTTGTATTATATCTATTGGGGGTCTGGAGACCCGGGCATATCTATTATTGCTAGCATGGTTGACTTCGATGTGATTTTGGACATGGATTGGCTATCTCCATGCCATGTTGTTCTTGACTGTCACGCCAAGACCGTGACCTTAGCTATGCCCATATTGCCGAGGGTTGAGTGGAGAGGTTCGGTGGAATATGTGCCTAGTAGAGTGATTTCCTATTTGAAGGCTCAATGTATGATTGGGAAGGGATGTGAGTCTTATCTGGCCTTCGTGAGGGATGTTAGTAGTGAGACTCCCTCTATTGGTTCTGTTCCCGGCATGCCACCTCACAGGGACATTGATTTTGGTATCGACTTGTTACCAGACACCCAACCTATCTCTATTCCACCTTACCACATGGCCCCAACAGAGTTAAAGGAATTGAAGGAGTAGCTTCAGGAACTCCTAGATAAGGGGTTCATTCGGCCTAGTGTTTCGCCTTGGGGTGCACCGGTGTTGTTCGTGAAGAAGAACGATGGTTCTATGCGCATGTGCATTGACTATAGGCAGCTGAATAAGGTTACGGTGAAGAACTGGTATCCTTTACCCCGCATTGATGACTTGTTTGATCAGCTTCAAGGAGCTAAGGTGTTCTCCAAGATTGACTTGACGTATAGGTACCATCAGTTGAAGATTCGGGATCCTGATATTCCGAAGACTGCTTTCAGGACCAGATATGGCCATTACGAGTTTTTAGTTATGTCATTTGGGCTGACCAATGCCCCAGCCGCGTTCATGCATCTGATGAACAACGTGTTTCAGCCTTACCTTGATTCATTCGTTATTGTGTTCATTGATGACATCCTGGTGTATTCTCGTAGCCAGGAGGAGCATCCTTAGCATTTGAGGGTTGTGTTATAGAAGTTGAGGGATGAGAAACTTTATGCAAAGTTCTCCAAGTGTGAGTTTTGGCTTGGTTCGGTAACTTTCTTGGGTCACGCGGTGTCTAGTGAGGGTATTCAGGTTGATCCGAAGAAGATAGAGGCGGTGCAGAGTTGGCCCAGACCGTCCTCAGCTACAGATATTAGGAGTTTCCTTGGTTTGGCGGGTTATTAACGTCGCTTTGTGGAGGGATTCTCTTCTATTGCTTCACCACTGACCAGATTGACCCAGAAGGGTGCTCCGTCATTGTGATGCTTCTACGGTTGGCTTGGGAGCAGTTTTGATACAGGACGGTAGGGTGATTGCCTACGCGTCCAGACAGTTGAAGTTGCACGAGAAGAATTATCCAGTGCACGATCTTGAGCTAGCTGCCATTGTTCATGCTTTGAAGATTTGGCGTCATTATTTATATGGGGTTCAATGTGAGATTTTTACTGACCATCGCAGTTTGCAACATCTGCTGAGGCAGAATGATTTGAATTTGTGTTAGAGGAGATGGTTGGAGCTTCTCAAGGATTATGACCTCACCATTCTATATCATCCGAGTAAGGCCAATGTAGTGGCCGACGCCCTGAGTCGCCGAGCAGGGAGTTTGGGGAGTTTAGCCTATCTTTCACCAGTAGAGCGACCCTTAGCACGTGATGTTCAAGCCTTAGCAGGGCAGCTTGTGAGATTGTATTTGTCAGGTCCTCCACAGTAGTAGCTAGCATGGTTTCCCGGTCTTCTCTCTATGATCAGATTAGAGCGCGTCAGTATGATGACAGTCACTTGTTAGTTCTTCATGACAGGGTCCGTCGAGGTGATGCCAGGGATGTGACTATTAATGATAACAGGGTTATGAGGATGCAGGGCCGTATTTTCATGCCCGATGTAGATGACCTTAGAGAGATGATATTAGCAGAGACACATAGCTCGCGGTACTTCATTCATCCGGGTGCCGCGAAGATGTATCAAGATTTGAGGCAACAGTATTGGTGGAGGCGGATGAAGAGGAATATGATTGAGTATGTAGCACGGTGTCTCAACTGCCAGCAGGTCAAGTAAGAGCACCAGAGACTAGGTGGATTGCTTCAGGAGATGGTCATTCCGGAGTGGAAGTGGGAGCGGATCACTATAAACTTTGTAGTTGGGCTCCCATGGACTCCAAAGGTATTTGATGCTATTTGGTTTTTGTGGATCGACTGACCAAGTCGGCGCACTTCATTCCTGTCAGTACTACTTATACTTCGGAGAGGCTAGCTGGTATTTACATCAGGGAGATTGTCCGATTGCATGGGGTCCCAGTTTCTATCATTTCTGACAGGGGTACTCAGTTCACATCTCAATTTTGGAGGGCTATGCAGAGAGGTATGGGTACGCAGGTAGATTTGAGCACAACATTTCATCCTCAGACTGACAGGCAGTCAGAGCGGACTATTCAGATCTTGGAGGACATGTTGCGTGCCTGTGTGATTGATTTTGGTGGCTCGTGGGAGCAGTTTCTGCCTTTAGTAGAGTTCGCATATAATAACAACTACCAGCCTAGTATTCAGATGGCGCCATATGAGGCTTTATATGGTAGGAGATGTAGATCTCCGGTTGGTTGGTTCGAGCCCGGCGAGGCTAGGCTATTAGGCCCAGATTTGGTTCAGGATGCGTTGGTGAGGGTGAAGTTGATTCAGGAGCGGCTTCGCACGGCTCAGTCTAGGCAGAAGAGCTATGCAGACCGGAAGGTTCAGGATGTGTCTTTCATGGAGGGTGATAAGGTTCTGCTGAAGGTGTCACCCATGAAAGGTGTTTTGAGGTTTGGGAAAAGGGGCAAGCTTAGTCCCCGGTTCATTGGTCCTTTTGATGTACTCCAGAAGGTGGTAGAGGTGGCTTATAGACTTGCCTTGCCACCAAGCTTATCTAGTGTTCATCCGTTATTCCATGTGTCGATGCTTCAGAAGTATGTTGGTGACCCGTCTCATGTTTTGGACTTCAGCACAGTTCAGCTCGAGGATGATATGTCTTATGAGGTGGAGCCAGTGGCTATTTTGGCTCGTGAGGTCAGAAAGTTGAGGTCAAAGGAGATAGCTTCAGTGAAGGTGCAGTGGAGAGGTCAGCCAGTGGAGGAGGCTACTTGGGAGACCGAGCGGGAGATGCGGAGAAGATATCCTCACTTATTTGAGACTCCAGGTATGTTTCTAGACCCATTCGAGGACAAACGTTTGTTTAAGAGGGGGAGAATGTAACGACCCGGTCGGTCGTTACGTAGAACATGCATTTATTTTCACTCTTTCTGCCTTGTTGTAGCTTGGTTAGACTGTTCATGATGAGTTAGATGTGGTTAACTCGGGTTTGGAGTGGTTATAGAAGGAATTGAGACACTTAGTCTCTAAAAATAGCCTTAGAGTTGGAAACGTCAACCGAAAGTTGACTTATTGGGACACGACCTCGAAATGCGGATTTTATGGCTCGGATAGCTTCGTTAGGTGATTTGGGACTTAGGAGTGTGTTCAGAATATTTTTTTAAGGTCCGGTGTAGAATTAAGCTTGAATTGGCGAAGGTTAGTTTTTGGTGATTTCCGGTCGGCAGTGGAAAATAGGCTATCAGGGTCGGAATGGAATTCCAATAGTTGGAACAGGTTCGTAATGTCATTTTGGATATGTCTGCAAAATTTTAGGTCAATCAAAGTTCTTTTGGGTAGTTTCAGCATCGTTGGTGGAATTTAGAAAATTCAAAGTTCATAGGCTTGAATTCGATGTGTTTTCGGGGTTTTGATGTTGTGGTTGGTGTTTGGAAGGCTCGACTAAGTTGTAATAATCATATTTGATGCATTGGTACATTTGGTTGGGGTCTCGAGGACCTCAGGATGGTTTTGGGTGATTGACGAGGAGTTGGAATGGTTTTTCTATTGCTAGTGTTGCTATTACTAGTGTTTTCGCACCTGCGGAAGGGGAGCCGCAGGTGCGGTCCCGCAGGAGCGGACATGGCTCCGTAGGTGCGGAAGTTTGGCTGAGTGAGAAGAGTCCGCAAGTTCGAGGTAATTTCCGCACCTGCGTGGCCGCAGGTGCGTGAGGTGGATCGCAGGTGCGGAAGTTGAGGTCCTTGGGATTTTCCGCAGGTGCGCACCTGGGATCCGCAGGTGCGGAACCACTGGGCAGAAGATATAAAAGCGTGCCTTCGCGAAATTTAGCCATCTTTCTCAATATTTCATCCGGGTTTGAAGCTTTTGAAGGGATTTTGAAGAGGGGATTCGATAGTTCTTCATTAAGGTAAGGTTTTGGACTCTAAACTAGTTTATATGTGATTAAAGGTCGGATTTATGGTGGAAAATTTGGGGAATATTAGTGCAAATTGGGTAATTAGGGCTTGGGATTAAGAGGATTTAAAATGGGGATTAGAGGGGTCATTTGGACTTCGAATTCAGTGTTCTTGGTATGTATAGACTCGTGGGAGGACGAATATTCTTATGGTGTAAATTTTATCGAGTTCCGAGACATGGGCCCGGGGGTCGGGTTTGACCAATTTCGGGATTTTTGAGTATTCTTGATAAATTTCGATTGGAATTAGTTCCTTAGCATATTATAATGATATTCATCTGATGGTTGTAGATTTGGAGCACTCGGAGGCCGAATTTAGAGGCAATGGCACTGCAGAGTAGTATATTAGCCGGTTTTGAGGTAAGTAACGCTTCCAAACTTGGAACTGAGGGTACAAAACCCCAAACTATCTGATATTTGATATTAATTAAGGTGACGTACTTGCCATGTGACGGGCATGCAGGCGCACACCGAATATTTGTAGCCTGGCTCATCCCATGGCATTGTCTAATGGTTACCTCAAGTTGATATTGGTACTGTGAAGGTTGCAATTACCTTGACCGCAATAGAATTAATGCTAAGTATAAATGTTAAGGCCTCACGCCGATATGTTCAGACCGGAACAATCGATTATTGCTGTCTCTGTTTATGATTATTGTTTTCATGCCTCAGTCTCGTAAATTGCTAGCTTATTCTATATTATCATTGGTTTGGGCTGATTTTCATATGTAGAGCATGGTGAGTGAGAATGGAAGGTAATGACTGAGTGAGGCTTGGAGCCTAGTTTTGAGACAGTTGTGAGGTCGGACTGCACACCGCAACAGCCCTGGAATCATGCCTTCGTTGGCTTGATATCGCACTTGGGCTTATATGAGCCCCTCCAGAGTCTTTACACCCCTAGTGAGTACACAGATATTGAGGGATAGATCTTCCCTGGACATGGATCTTTTCCGAGTGATATGTTCCGGAGATGGACCTTCTCCGTGGGGCTTAGGTTCCGGAGATGGATCTTCTCCGTGGGGCTGGATCGGCCTTTTTCCTCAGTACTAGGTGATTGTGTCACATGTGTTTATGTGATATCCGGGATGGACTTTCCCTGGGCCGGAAGGCCAGATTCTAGTACTGAGTGGACCACCTTATGAGAGTTTGATTACTGAGTACACATCATTCTTGATTCTATATGAATTCATGCGGGTATGCAGGGCTACAGACATAAATTGATGCATCTTGTTTATTTTCTGATATATTACTGTCATGTCCAAGTTATATACTATTGTTCAAAATTATCGGAGGTTTAGTCTGTCACTACCTCTCAGCCCATAGTTTGGTTTCGTTATTATTGAGTTGGTGTACTCACGTTAGCCCCTGCACCTTGTGTGCAGATCCAGGTATCGAGATTCAGCGGTGGTCAGTGAGTAGCAGCAGTTTCATCAGAGTTGACGAGGTAGCAGCTGGCGACCGTGATCTCGTCATCTCTTTCTCTTTTACCTGTCGTATTTACTTTCAGACTATGTTGGTCATTTCTTTTCGGGTTGTATTATGTATTAGCAGCTCATGACTGTGTGACACCGGATCCGGGAGTTGTAGATTTTGGGCATTTGGTTTCATAAGTTTCTTTTAAATACATATATTTATTATGTTTAACTTCAGAAAGTTGAGAAATGGTAATTTCCTTAATAAACGGTTCATGATTAGTTACAATAGGTGGCTGGCCTGGTTTCACGACAGGCGCCATCACGACTCCGAAATTGGGCCGTGACAGATATCTGTCGCGCCCCCTTTTTCTTGCAAAATCGGGTTTCGACATTTCTGAGACAACTCCCTTTCTTTTGGGATGGTATATGAGGTTTGAAGAGTCGCCATGTAACGGATTATGGTGCGTTAGGGCACGTAGAGAAAATAACTCATGAAACTAGTTTGTATTACCAGAGATCGGGTAAAGACTCGAAATTACCTTGGGGGGAAGGTGTTAGGCACCCCTCGAGGTCCACAACGGAGGGTCCCGGCCGAACTTAATCAAGCGAATTAGTCTTAAAGGCAAATAAAGCAATTTGGATAACTATACATTACTTTAAGCAAAATTAAAAGGGGTCCTAGGTTTTTTAGCCTATAGGATCATTTCCATGCAATACTTGGTAACTTTCCCCAAGTTGGGGTGCTACACATAGTATTAGTTCACGGGTCATCATCTCCTTTACTACCCAATTACTATCTTTCAATTATTTACCTAAGCGTTCTAATAGTTTCTAACTCGTTCCTTATGCGTGCACTACCCGTCCCTTATCTATGGTCCTGGAGGTGTTTAAGACCTCTATTTAAGGTAGATCTAGACTGATCTATGTTGCTTAAAATGAGAAAAGCTAAGCGACAAACAAAATTCAGATAGGACTATCATGTAAGGAGCAAATAAGGGCTCATGTTAACCTCCACAAATAACAACAAATGCACGTAGTTCAATCAACAAATTTTATTAATTTAAGACCCTATAGGCAGGATATCTAGATGAGCATAAACAAAATGTAAGATAACATTTTTATTAAAGCGAGCAGCGGTACCTATCAGTTTGCCTACTGATTTTTAGTCCTTGAATCTGGGCATATTTCAAGCAGCAAGATATCACAGTTTTGGTCCCAAAATTCTTAATAGCCCTACAGGTTTGCCGAAGTGATAACTAAAACAAAATCCTATAGGCATGATATATGCAGGTTGAGTAAAGACCTATAACATGATTTCTAATCGAATTAACTCATGAAAACATATTTTATTTCCTTAGAGCCTATATGCATGCTTTCTACTTTTGAAGAATTAATTTAACCCCTACAAACATGATTTCTAAGTGTTGAAACTAATTTGTTTGCTTCCTATAGACATGCTACCTAAATTGAAGAAAACTGATATGTTATATCTCCTATAGGCATGATATCTATGTGGACAAAAACTTAAAACAAATTGCTAGGAAAGTTTATTAAGTTACACAAATAAGATCCAATTCGCATGATCACTAATGCACATTAAGATTAGAGATATGTGGAAATCCTATGAACATGTATTCTAATGTAGAATTGACAGATACCTATGGACAGGATTTCTAGTATGCCAAAAGCATGAAAATTCAGAGTCACAGACAATTGGAAAACATCCTATAGGCAGGATCTCTAGGCGAGCAGTAGCATTCATATAATAATACAATAACCTATAGGCGGAATTTCTATCCGAGTTTGAACAATTATATATAACCCCCCCCCTCCCCCCCAACCTTTACTAATAACCCCAGATCTGTTTGTTATAAAGATTATTACATTATTACTGCCCAATATGAATGAATTACATCGAAAAATTCATTACACTATAGGGAGCCTTAGCAGGCCCAATATTAACCTGGAAACCAGGCCTTCAAGCAAAGCAAGGCTGAAGTATACAGGTGGTCCATCCATGATACACACATTGGGCTTCTGGTGTATCAAAGTTTCCTAGGGCCTCAGGGACCCCGGGAAATGCTCACACCAGAACCTTATTCAGAATAGTAGCAGTTTGTAACAGATTGGAAGACCAGCCCCAATGTGTTAGAGTTCGGAGAAGTCTCAAGGACCCTAGGCAGTGCTCACATTGGGAGAGGTAGGATCCTAAATAACTAAGAGTGGAAGTTTTAAAATAGTATATATAAAGGGTAGGGGAACAATTTTATAAAAACAATTTCATTTTCAGAAGCAAATAAGTTCAAACTACATAGTTGCAAACAGAGTTGGGCCAAGAAACAAACAAAGCACATAATCTAAACAGATTAGTGCTCATTCAAACTAAATACTCATACCAATATTTAAAGTTATTCACAAAGATCAAGGACACTTGAATTAACGGACAGAATTAGCTACGCATGCTTGCAAAGCAGGGAACATACAACTAATTATACATACTTTTCATATTATTAAAGATAACCTAATTAGCTTTGTCACTAAGTGAAATCATATAGGCATGTATTAAACAGAAAAAATGTTGAAGCTTGAAATAACTAACCACATAGAACATGATCGAGTAGTAGGAACTAAATCATACTAGTTTCAGAAAAAAAGTAAACATGTATCATAAATCAGACAGAAGCATGCTAAGGTTGAAATGAGCTAACCACATAAGCACATAGAACAAAAGTAGGATAACAGGAGTTAATACATACAATTTAGGAAGAAAGTAAACATGAATGTAATGAAAATTTGGATCTAAAGAGTTTATCCTTGGCTTCCAGCCGGCTAAACAATGCAGAAATCAGAGTAACAACACAAAGCGAGTTCTTTGAGGAAAAACAGAGAGCTTTTTAAGTTGTGAAGTGAAGAAATTGTGAGACTGTGTAAGTGTGAGTGTAAGTCTGTAAGCGTGATCTTAGTGTGTTAAAACCAGAATAATGAAAGGCTTTTTATAGCATACAATAGAGCAAACAAATAAGGTAGGAAATCATTTGCACCCCAATAAGGTATGAGGACCAATTAATCAGTCAATTATGGTTAACACAAATCAATTAATAGGACAGAATCACGGAAACATCACTTAAATTAAGGAGAATTTCACACGGAATAAATCAACATGCAAGATTGAGGTTAAATAAGGTAAGCAGTAAGTTCAGAGGTTAATTATAGGTCGGTCCTACTAATCAAAACCCAGAAATCAGGTCATTAGGGAAATAAGGAAGTATCCCCAATTATTAATCACACATAAGGAAAGAATAGGTAAAAGTCTATTAAGAAAATATCAGTATTAAAGGGAAACATAATTTCAAACCCTAATTAGGCAAGTAAATCAATTAATCCCTTTCATTGACAGAGCCAAAGTAAACGGGAAATAATAGTGAAATAAATAGTCGAGTAATCGAAAACCCTAAGCATATCAAAACATAGATATGAAAATCAAGCAAAAGAAATCATTCGAACAGTAAAGAAAAAGGAAAAAGTTGAACATTTAAACGTTTTAAAACATTTTTGCAGAAACCCTATTGTTGATACCCAATTTTTCCTCGAAATTATTTTCAAACTTACATCTTACCTTCAAAATCACTTTTCATAATGAATTATGCTTTTCCATAATTTTTCATATTTTTATCAGTTCAGTTTCCTATTTATTTAGTATTTTTGTATTCAATAATTGTTCATAAATTATATTATAAATAATTTCAAAATGTTTCCCAACTCAATATCTTGTTTTTAATCCTATTTTATCCTATTAGGATTTAATTATTTCACAGATTAACATGGCCCGGGAGCCCTTGAGGTCCTTAGTAAACTTTGACACACCTGGACTATGAAAGGCTATGAAACACCAAAGGCATGGAGGTTCGGATGATTTGGGCCTACTAAAGGCTCCCTATAGAATAACTTCTTATTTTCTCTTTTATTATTTAATTAATAACTCCTGGCTAGTAATAATTTGTAAACAACTTATGGGGGTGGATAGTGAAATGGGAGGGGATAACCATGCATGTTTAGTTACTATAAAGGGTAGAAACCATGTTTAGGCTTTTAATTCCTTATCTGCGCAATAGAGATCATGTGTAGGTTCATATCTATGCGTTATAAATCCTGTTCCTTAGGATCCATGTATACTGTTTCAGCATGTTCATCCTCATATCATTTAGAAAATCATGTGTTAAAATATATCAATAATTGGTACTTTTGCATTACTTTATACGCTGCCATGTACACCTAGGGATCATGTATTAGGCTTAACAAACTAATAAACAAGTGGTTTTCTAAAACTGCAATGCAATACGAACACTTAGATATCCTGCCTTAGGATAAATGCAATGTTAATAAATAGGTCCTTCTACATATTTTTGAAAGATGTTCTGGAACTGAAATATTCGTGCATGTAGAATATCATGTTTAGGTCCTGCATCATTCTGCATCTTCTTTGCATTAGATATCATGCTTTAGGATTGCATTTGTATTCACTTAGGCATCCCCTAGCTTTATTATTGATAAAAACAGACTCATCCAGTTTGGTAACTATTTTCTGAAATCTGAACACCTAGAACAGTATGCTTAGTAATATGATTCAAACACTATTCTATAATAACTGGCACGCCTAGGACAGCCTTAGGTGTAAGATCTGTTAAAACTGAAAATATACTTCTTCATATATGCTGCTCAATTATCAACAGGTTAAAATCAGTAAGCAAAAACTGATATTCCTTCTCTGAATTAAGCAACCAAACTGCCCCTCTATTGTATTCCAGTTTCGCCTAGATATCATGCTTTAGGATTCTTAAATTAATAAGGCCCTTACCTATGTTTGAGTCGTGGTAAATTATATGCATAATCTGTGGATGAATATTTGGGGCCCATATCTGCTTTACGTGCTTTCAATCTATTTGCAGTCCTAAGTGTTATTGTTTGTAACTTAGAATCTTTCCCTTTAAACCTAAGGGTCATCCTGGTACCTCCTTTAGGATAGTAGTCCTAATCTCTTCCGGGAATGATAGGATGGGACGCGTAATGGGACGCAATAGAGTTTGTGACCAAACACACGCTTTAATTACCTTCACGGGGCGGGAAAGGGTAGAATATGGATATGATGACTGATAGGCTAAAATTGTATAATTTGGCGTATGTTTATACTCTCACTTAATGATGCTTTACTGCCGTAAGTTGTTAAATAATGATAAAATTGGCCCTAATGATGATTTTTGTGTTTTACAGGAGTACAAGACCGTAACGGCAACTTATGATGATGATCCGGGCAACAATTGGAGTAGAATAGACTATGGGGTACCTGGTGGGTGATTTAAAGGTTGAAAACCAATGAGCAATGAAGAACCCCATTAGCGCGGGCATTAGCGCGGCATTAGCGCGCCCGTGCTAGTCCAGCTATCCGGAGGCAGTATGTAACTCAACTAGCGCGGGCATTAGCGCGCCCGCGCTAGTCCAGGCCCGTGAAACACAAAAGGAAGGTTAATTTCGGAAGTCCAAGGCCAATCCACATAAAACTATAAAAGGCTCAACTCGTCCAAGAGACAGGAGATAGGTTATTTTAGAGTTAGAATAAGAAAGGCAAAGGGCAAGAGGCAAGGAGGCAATTTGGGCATCAATCCATATCTTCCTCTTTTGTTCTTCTGTCATTGACTATGAATTCTTTTGTAGTTTTTGTTATTATTATGAGTAGCTAAATACTTTAATCTAAGGTTTTGTGGAACCCGTTGGGGATGAATTTGTTGGCATGTTAATATAGCTGTGAATTGGGTTTTACTCTCTATTTGTTCAACTACGTTTTGATTGTAGTTAGTTTAAGGGCCGTCAACTAGTTGTTCCTATTTTGTATGTATCTGCTTGAGAAAGAGTGCATATTTAGGTAGTTGTTGGGCCCCACCACTCCCAGAGTATAGCCGAAAGTCATAACCGAGGGTTTAGAGGTTGGGTTAGAGATAATATACCTCGGGTGCAATCTAAAGTGAACCGTAATGTGAATATAGCTAGTATAGCTCGAGAGAGTGCATCTAGTAAATTGTTATAAATGCTTGAGAAAGATTTACGACAACTAGAGAGTTCATGATTGATAGATATAACCAAATCAAAGCTATAGGAACATATAACTAGAGAAAAAAGAACCAACGGGGAAAACCATTGCCTTAGGCCTTTATTTCAATAGGTTACATCTACTTGTTATTTAATCCCGATTCATCATTTTAGTTAACGATAATAGTAATTACAACCTCTCTTATTATTCATAAAGTTGCGGAAGTGATTAAGTAAGAATTTAGTACTTTGAAGCAGTTGTTCTTGATACGTTAAGTCCCTGTGAGATCGACTCTGGGCATAATACCCCAGATTATATTTGCAACGCCCGCATAGTCTTTTATTAGACACAGTTGAGCGTAATAAAATTTTGGCGCCGTTGCCGGGGACTAACGGTATTATCAAGGATAGTTGAATACAAAAAAAATTCTTAATTATAGTCAAGTTTCGTTGATTTCACTCAATTATTGAATCTCTAACGTTTGTTGAATCGGTGGTACATGTGCATGCCTAGGAACTCTTCGAGAACTGGTGACGTTGTTGAAGCTTTACCAGACCCCGAAAGAGTTTTCAGGGTCGTGAACAGAGCCAATAGGAGAAGCAAACGACAGACAAACATTGAACCAATAAAATTTGATATGGCAGAACTGAACAACAGAGTTAATATTGATGGTGAGGTTATTGGTGATGGGCTGGTCAACCCTGCAGCAAGAAATGCTGCGCCTCAGGAGCCCATTTCACCTGAGGCGCCACTATATGACTGGGCGCAACCCACAACTGATAACTTTGCAACCGCGATTGTGGTCCCCCAGATTGAAGCAGAGTCATTTCAGATCACGAATAATATGCTGCATTTATTGCAGAATAAGGGGCTATTTTTGGAGTCATATGCCGAGGACCCTCAGCAACATTTAAAGAACTTTCTGTCCATATGCAAAACCCAGCGACAACCAAATGTTACCCCGGATGCTCTATGACTTTTATTTTTTCCGTTCTCGGTAACGGGGGTTGCTCAAACTTGGCTGATTTCACTCCCAATCAACTCTATTACTACATGGGAGGAATTGGTCATGCAATTTTTTGGAAAGTTTCATCCACCCAACAAGACAGCACAATAGATCGATGAGATAATCAGTTTCAGACAGAAGCCCATGGAAACGCTGCAAGAGACCTGGGAGAGATTTAAAGGGATGCTGGTTATTTGCCCACATCATAGTATTCCTTAGCAGATGTTGGGGCAACGGTTCTATATGGGGCTAGCGGATAGTGTGAAAGCCAATGTAGATGCATCAGCAGGTGGAGCGTATCTCAGCAAGACGTGGAGAGAGTGTCAAAGCTTACTTGACACTATGGCACAAAATTCAGGGTGGACCACTAGGGGTGCACCTATCACCCCAATTGTTCACTCAGTGCCACTAGACCAATCCAACACTATGGCTGAGAACGTGGCTACATTGATGACTCAGATGAGTATTCTCACAAAGAAAGTGGAGGAATCATGCATGAAGCAACAGGTCCATATTGTAGACACTACCAATGGGGGATTATGCACATCTTGCATAAGTCAATCTATGGGTAATCACTGGAATGCAGAATGCAATCAAGCTCCCTATCCAGAAGACATGAACTATGTGTCCAATTATGGAGGTCAGAGACAGGGAGGTCAGAATTGGGGTCAGCAGGTTCAACCGTACAGACCACCCCACCTGCAGCACAATAACGGTAACATGGGTGCCATGAGACCTCAGGGTAATATGGCACCTTACCAACGATCTCAGGGATACAACAACCAGGCTCATCAACAAGCTTATACTCCCCCTCAGCAGCAACATGGGGGGAGACAAGACGATGGGTTTGCCAGGTTAGAAGCTATGATGCAACAAGTGATTGGGTCAACTGCCAAGATCAGCGAAATAGTAGATGCCCATGACTCAGCCATTAAAAACATTGAGGTACAGCTGGGGCAGATTTCAAATGCAGTGCACAATCGTCCTCATGGAACCTTACCTGCTGATACTCAGGTGAATCCAAGGGACCAGGGCCCAAAGCAACTAATGACAGTAAGTCTCCGCAATGGCAGAGACCTGGAATTTGAGCAGGAGAGGGTACGTGAGAGCAGACAGACAGATACACTAGTGCAAGTTCCTATTGAAATTGATGACGCGACTCCTTTGACAAAGGTCACAGTGTAGCCAGTGGAAGAAAAATCCAGCAAGCAAAGTGAAGCTGAAAAGGAACTGGAGGAAAGTTCCAAGCCGGTAGTAGAGGTGGCGGTTGAAAAAGAAAAAGAACAGATAACAGGAAAGAAGAGACCACCAGCCCCATTTCCTCAAAGGCTGGCAAAATACCAGAAGGATTAGCAGTATAAGAAGTTCTTGGACATGTTAAAGCAAATATAGGTAAATATCCCGTTGATTGGTGCTTTGAAGGAAATGCCTGGCTACGCTAAAATGATGAAGGACTTGATGTCTAGAAAATTTGAATTCCAAGATTTAGCTACTGTCACCCTTACCCAGACTTGTAGTGCGGTGGTGACGCATCCTATTGCTGAAAAGTTGTCTGACCCAGGGAGCTTCACAATTCCTTGTACTATTGGCAACTTTGCTTTTTCCAAAGCGCTATGTGACTTGGGGGCCAACATCAATCTGATGCCGCTGGCCATATATAAAAGACTAGGGATTGGTAGAGCCAGGCCTAGATATATGCTATTGCAACTTGCTGATAGGACGACGAAGAGACCGTCGGGTATTCTAGACGGTGTGTTAGTGCAAGTGGGGAAATTTGTGTTCCCCGCTGATTTTGTGATCTTAGACTGTCGGTAGATGAAAAATTTCCCATAATCTTGGGAAGGCCATTCTTGGCCACAGGCAGAGCCCTTATCGATTGTGAGACTGGTGAGNTGTCGGGTAGATGAAGAAATTCCCATAATCTTGGGAAGGCCATTCTTGGCCACAGGCAGAGCCCTTATCGATTGTGAGACTGGTGAGCTTAAGATGAGGCTCAATGATGAGGAAATCACGTTCAACGTGCAGAAGTCTATGAGGCGACCAAGTGAGTTCGCCAACTGCTCTCTCGTTGACGCCGTGGACGTGATACTGGACGAAGATGATGCGTCCCTGACTGTTGGGGACACTTTGGCTGCATGTTTGATGAACTTAGATGATTCAAATGGTGAGGAATTGGTAGAGTGGGTCTTAGATCTGGAAGGAAAAGGGATATGGCCGAGGACTCTCGAAATTGAACCTTTACACTTAGAAAAGAGAGAGAGTCCGCCAGCCAAACCCTCTGTTGAAGAGCCACCCAAGTTAGAGCTGAAACCTTTACCAGCCCATCTCAGGTATGTGTTTCTTGGACCTAATTCTACATTACCTGTTATTATCTCATCTGGTTTGTTAGATGTGCAGGAACAATAGTTGTTACAGGTACTCTCAGAGTGCAAGACTGCCATTGGGTGGACCATGGAAGTTATCAAAGGGATTAGCCCAGCCTATTGCATGCATAAGATTCTCCTGGAAGAGGGACACAGACCTTCCAGGGAACACCAAAGGCGCTTGAACCCGAATGTGAAAGAAGTGGTGAAGAAGGAAATTATAAAGTGGTTAGATGCGGGAATAATTTTCCCCATCTCTGACAGCAGCTGGGTTAGCCCAGTATAGTGTGTACCAAAGAAGGGTGGTATGACGGTGGTAAAGAATGATAAAAACGAGCTTATATCCACCAGAACCGTCACGGGTTGGAGAATATGCATGGACTACCAAAAACTGAATCTTTCTACCCGCAAAGACCACTTCCCACTTCCTTTCATTGATCAGATGCTCGACCGGCTAGCAGGGAGGTCTAACTTTTGTTTCCTTGACGGGTATTCAGGGTACAACCAGATTTATATTGCCCCGGAGGATAGGGAAAAGACCTCATTCACATGCCCTTATGGAGTGTTTGCTTTCAGAAGGATGCCCTTTGGACTCTGCAATGCACCTGCAACATTCCAACGGTTCATGATGGCCATTTTCACAGACATGGTGGAAGATATCATAGAGGTCTTCATGGACGATTTCTCAGTAGTGGGAAATTCATTTGATGAATGCCTAGAAAATTTAAACCGTGTGCTGAAGAGGTGTATAGAGACGAACCTGGTGTTGAATTGGGAGAAGTGCCATTTCATGGTACAAGAAGGAATCATCTTGGGGAATTTTGTTTCAAGTAAAGGTATTCAGGTGGACAGAGCCAAGGTCGAGGTGATTGAAAAACTTCCACCACCCACGACGGTCAAAGCTATTCGTAGCTTCCTAGGGCACGTCGGATTCTACCGGCTATTCATCAAGGATTTCTCCAAAATTGCCAACCCTCTCTGTAAGTTGCTAGAAAAAGATAATCCATTTGTGTTTTCCAATGATTGCAGGGTGGCTTTTGAGGAGCTAAAGAAGCGGTTAGTCACAACACCGATTATAGTTGCCCCCGACTGGGAGCAACCGTTCGAGCTCATGTGTGATGCTAGTGACTACGCTGTGGGAGCCGTGTTGGGGCAGCGCGGAGACAAGGTAATGCACCCACTTTACTACACAAGTAGGACATTGAGTGGAGCTTAGCTGAATTACACGGTAACATAAAAAGAGATGTTTACTGTAGTGTTTGCCTTTGAAAAGTTCAGGTATTACTTGATCGGGTCAAAGGTGATTTTGTACACTGATCACGCAGCCATTCGGTACTTAGTTGAGAAAAGAGAGTCTAAGCCGCGCCTAATTCGTTGGGTGCTACTCTTACAAGAGTTTGACTTGGAGATTCGTGACCGTAAGGGAACGGATAACCAAGTCGCTGATCACTTATCACGCCTTGAAGGTGCTGAAAAGGCACCTGAGTCTGAGGATATTCTGGAAACCTTCCCAGATGAGCAGTTGCTGGCCACAAGTGTGGAAGAGGTGCCATGGTACGCAGATATTGCTAATTACCTTGCATGTGGCATCGACCCTTATGAGCTCTCCTCTGTGCAAAAGAAACTATTTTATCGTGACTGCAGAAGTTATTATTGGGACGAACCGTATTTGTTCAGAATTTGTATTTATAACATGATCCGGAGATGCGTCTCCGAGATAGAACAATTTTCGATTTTGCAGGCTTGTCACGCATCAGCTTATGAGAGACAATTTGGAGGAGTCCGGACAGCAGCGAAGGTGTTAGAAGCTGGTTTTTACTGGCCAACGATTTTCAAGGACGCCCACCAGTGGGTAAAAGGATGCAATGAATGCCAAAGAACAGGAAACATATCCCGTCGACATAAGATGCCTATGAAGCCAATACAGGAAGTTGAGGTGTTCGATGTTTGGGGGATCGATTTCATGGGTCCCTTTGTCAGCTCGTACGACAATAAGTATATACTTGTTGCTGTGGATTACATGTCCAAATGGGTGGAAGCTGCAGCATTCCCCACCAATGATTCGAGAGTGGTGGCGGGGTTTTTGAAGAAGAATATTTTCACCCGATTTAGAATTTCGAGAGCTATTATCAGTGATGGGGGCACACACTTTTGTAACAGGGTTTTTGAGAAGTTGCTGGCTAAATATGATGTGCGCCACAGGGTGGCCACCCTGTATCACCCCCAAACAAGCGGGCAGGTAGAGGTTTCGAACCGAGAGATCAAGAGTGTTCTCACGAAGACTGTAAACGCCACAGAACTGATTGGGCGAAAAAGCTTGACGATGCACTCTGGGCCTACCGAACCGCATTCAAAACACCAATCGGTATGTCCCCATACAAGTTGGTATTTGGGAAGGCCTGCCATCTGCCTGTGGAGCTTGAACATCGAGCTTGGTGGGCCTTAAAGCAATCGAACATGGACCCCGATGCTGCTGGGGAAAATAAACTGACAGAGGTGCATGAGCTGGAGGAATTCAGATATCACGGTTTTGAAAGTACAAGGCTATACAAGGAAAGAATGAAGAGGCTACATGACAAGCACATTGTGGACATACATTTCAAACCGGGTGATAAGGTATTATTGTATAATTCACGGTTGAGGCTGTTTCCTGGTAAGCTTAAGTCCCGATGGTTTGGGCCGTACTGTGTTAAAGAAGTGTTCCCGTCTGGGGCTGTGGAGATAACAACTGAAAGTGGCACCAACACCTTCAAGGTTAATGGCCAAAGACTCAAAATGTATGTGGGATTGGATGAAACGAAAGAGTTGTCTGTAGTGCGACTCGAAGAACCACATAGGTTGAACGATCCTTAAATACGCTCATTCTGCGTCGTGCCGCGACATTAAATCAGGCGCTTCATGGGAGGCAACCCATTTATTGTTGTACTCGTCGTGCCGCGACGTTAAATCAAGCGTTGGTTGGGAGGCAACCCAACATTTATAGTATTTTTAGGAGAGATACTAACGTGTGCAGGTGTTCGAGAAAAAGGGGCGAGCCGGAACTCCCACGAAGAAAGAAAATTGTCATGAAGTCATTGGGGAACGCCTGGACTAGCGCGCCCGCGCTAGTCAGGTTTCTCACTGTCCAAAAGACAGTCCCACTAGCGCGCCCGCGCCAAGCCAGCGCTAAGGCCACGCTAGTGTTTCCCACTGCCTCAATAAGTTTTCCACTAGCGCGGCCACGCTAAGCCCGCGCTAGTGAGGTTTCTCACTGCCTGCCCCACTTCAGACTAGCGCGCCTGTGCTACGACAGCGCTAAGGCCGCGCTAGTCTGCTCGCCTTCAGGTAAGTTACTTATTTTTATTTTTTTGTTACTTTGTGTTATTTATTTTAATTCCCATAACCCTATTAAGTTTAACCCCCACCGCCCCACATTACCACTTCCCCCCCTCATTCTCTCATTACACCATCAGTAAAACCTCCCCCTCCTTCTTCTACTTCACTTCACTTTCCCCCTCCCCCCCTCCATCCTTAGCAAGCTGCTACCTCTGCACCTATCCCACTCTCAAGACATCCCTCACACATTACTCTCCTTATCTCACCCTCTCTACTGGTATGTATTCTCTTCTTCCCTTTTACTTTTTGTTGTAATTTTATTTTCTATCGTTTCTTTGCTTTTCTTGGGTTGAAAAAATAGAGATTAGGCCTCCCCGTTATGTAGAAATACTTGGTAATGGCTGTGTAGGGGCTGATGGGTGCACTTATCAGATGATATTCTCATTGGGTTCATATGAGTGGTGATTCTTGTGGGTTGGTACAACTCTTGGGCATTTATTCGACCAATGCCTCCCACGTGTTTGTCAATATGCCTCTTGGGAGGACGCGTTGTGACCAAGTCTGTGGTGAAGTCTGAGTAGCCATGGTTGGGTCATTGAATTGTATTGAGCTGATGTTGGACTATTTTCAGGTATCATGCCTCCTCGTAAGCGTCATGCAACAGAAACCTCCTCCAGCCGCCCAGCGCCAGCTAACACCGGGGGGCGGCCTCGGAAATTTGTAGATTCCAGGCCTTACAACAATCAAAAGTTCGTGTCTGCAAAAGCCCAGGACAGATTTAATCAAAAAGACGCCAAGACCATTGTGCCAGAGCAGGCTTTGGACTCCAGGGCGTTAGAGGTAACTTGCCCCACTATACCCGATGAGCTGCGGCGCCGAGGCCTAAGTATATTTTTGGAGGAGCCTGCCGTTGCGAATGTTATGCTTGTACGGGAATTCTATGCGAACCTGCCGGAACATGTGAACCATATTGTGACAGTACGCAGGAGACCGGTCGATGCCTCTTTGGAAACTATCAGGATTCTGTACAGGCTACCTCCACCGGCTGACGGGTAAGAAGATGGGTACCAATTATACAGGAGCCGGCATACTCCTTGGGCTCAATTCGTTGGGGTAATCTTTCAACCAGGGGCCACTCTGCAATGGTACAAATATGGGAACAAATTCCACTCCTCGGCCCTCAGGTTTGAAGCCAAGTGCTGGTTGTACTTTATAAACACCCGCCTCCTACCATCCGAGAACCTGTCCGAGGTAAACATCCCTCGCGGGTGCCTAATTTGGTGCTTCATGAACAATGTTCCGTTCGACGTGGCCAGAGTAATCCATGATGAGATGTTCCAGCGTGTCAAGGTTCCACGGTACGGTTTGTACTACCCGTCATTGGTCACCCGGCTGTGCCTTCAAGCAAATGTGCCACATAACCTGGCTATGGACGGCCAAGTCCCTACACTGTATCCATTCACGGCCGAGAGGGTCAAAATTGGCAAGGAAACGGTAGCACCTGAGGAGTTGACAGGGCAAGACTCTGATGATAGTGACGAGGTTGAGGAAGTGGAGGAGCACCACCAGGTAGATGTTGATGTGGATACTACGGATGAGCAGCCTGATCCACCACAGGCTGCGGAAGTTGCAGGCCCATCTGAAGCCAGTCGGGGTCAGCGGTTAAACCGCTTAGAGCATGATGTAGCGGGGTTGAGGACCTCCGTAGCTGATTTGGGCACAAGAGTTGATGAGATGGCGACTCAGCAGCGGAAATCAGAGAAGAGAATCATAGGCTGGATTCGTGCTTTGGGTCGGTCGTGCAATGTCGACGCCGGCTCCGTCTCCGATCAGGATTGAGCTTTCAGGGAAGTCCCCTTTCCCTTACTCTATTTTGTTTGGCCATGAGGACATGTCCTCACTTTAAGTGTGGGGTGGGGGTGGATTCCCTGTATGTTGTATGTTGTAGATATGTAGTTTGGTCATTCTGAGTGTGGCATGCTATAATTGTAGGTTGTTAATATTTTCTGCAGCTGCTCTTTAGGTACAAGTAATTATATCCTATCGTCTTGGTCCGACGATGGATCCCTTTCCAAGGGTTCTTGAGGGTCTAAGTCGGTGGTTATTAAATATATATATATATATATATATATATATATATATATATATATATATATACATACAGTGGACTCTTCCCAACTACGGATTTCCTGGGCAGGTTTTTTGAGGGATGTTAGTCCAAAGAAAATACCAAAAAGATTTTTTATTTTCGTTTGTAGGTAGTGTAGTAACTCCCCCTTGGTTTTTCTTTGTGCCGCGGTTCTTTTCCAGGGGTTTTGTTTGAACCGGGTGTAGTTAGTTTTTCTTTTAGGAATATGAGCTATTGTGTTGTGTTTTGAATTGAAGCAATATCTCTTGACCTTTTTATTCCTTGAGAATAGTGAGTACTTTGGCTGTGATGCCTAGGCTCAGTTTTTGACTCTTGTATAAGTACCTTAAATTGTATGATTTTAAATTTGCTTAACTGCTTTGACTAGAGTGTCTATAAATCTAATCTTGAGTGAGTTATGTGCCATGTGTGTGTGAGGTTTGAGTGTTATTGTGTGCGTTGCATTTGATGCCTAGAACTTGCCCCGTGTGTTTGCAAAGCGAAATAGTAGTTTAGTTCAGTCTTGGAAATGATATATGCGTTTCTTTGTTGAGCCAGTATGTATATTTTACCCGCCTAATTTTACGTATCGTAGTTAACCCCTTTGAGCCTGTAATCCTATTTCTTTGGCTACCACATTACAAGCATTACCCAGTTATTTGAATGGACTATATATTTGAACCTTTTAACCTCTCATAAGCACTTGAATTGTTATGAATTGTGTAAAAGTTAAAGTGTGGGGTGGTTGGTTTGGATTTTGAGTGGAACTAATGAAATAAGGAGAAAGGTGCACTGTTTTGAAAAAGTAAGAGTCACTTGAAAAAAAAAAAGGATCTATAGTCTTGATAAGTGGTGACTCTTGATGTAATTGTGCTTAAAGAAGTATGGGGTAAAATACATTGATGTGAAGGCGGAGTTTGGTTTGACATAAGTATGGGGGTTTAAATGTTAAAGTATATTTATTAAAGTGCTTAGGGAGGTGTAGTCACTCTTATATCTAAATATATCCTACCCGTCCCGTAGCCTACAGTACAACCAAATAAAGTCCTACTTGATCCTAGACTGAATGAACTCGATTAGTAGAGTAGTACACTACATGCAAGCCTATGGTGCATCTTTTGTGGCACATGAATGTTATTTCTGAAAGTGAGTGAATACTTTCTATCTTAAAGTTCCTATGTGTTCTTAAATCTTATTGTGTGGAACTACTCTCTTTTGTTGTGTGAGGGCACTTGATTCATGAAGGAAAGGTAATGTCAGTGACCTCTATGTTAGAGTAAGTGGGTGAACTGTGAATAATGCGTGGTATTGGTGAGTCAAATCTTGAGGTGAGGATGTTACGCTTTTGTGCTTAATCTATTTTAAATATTCTTGGTGTTATGGGTTAGGAGAATCGCTTAAAAAGGCCGTGTTTATGCACGATGTAGCGGATTGCTCAAGGACTAGAAATGATTTAAGTGTGGGGTGTTGATAATAGGGTAAAATTGTATAATTTGGCGTATGTTTATACTCTAACTTAATGATGCTTTACTACCGTAAGTTGTTAAATAATGATAAAATTTGCCCTAATGATGATTTTTGTGTTTTACAGGAGTACAAGACCGTAACGACAACTTATGATGATGATCCGGACAACAATTGGAGTAGAATAGACTATGGGGTACCTGGTGGGTGATTTAAAGATTGAAAACCAATAAGCAGTGCAGAACCCCATTAGCGCGGGCACTAGCGCGACATTAGCGCGCCCGCGCTAGTTCAGCTATCCAGAGGCAGTATGTAACTCAACTAGCGCGGACATTAGCGCGGGATTAGCGCGCCCGCGCTAGTCCAGGCCCGTGAAACACAAAAGGAAGGATAATTTCGGAAGTCCAAGGCCAATCCACATAAAACTATAAAAGGCTCAACTCGTCCAAGAGATAGGAGATAGGTTATTTTAGAGTTAGAACAAGAAAGGNGAGGCAAGGAGAAACATTGGGCATCAATCTTTATTCTCTTCCCTTTGTCTTTCATCATTGACTATGAATTCTTTTGTAGTTTTTGTTATTATTATGAGTAGCTAAATATCTTTATCTAAGGTTTTGGTGGAACCCGTTGGGGATAAACTTGTTGGCATGTTAATATAGTTTTGAGTTGGTTATTCATCTCTATTTGTTCAACTACGTTTTGATTGTAGTTAGTTGAAGGGCCCTCAACTAGCTGTTCCTATTTAGTATGTATCTACTTGAGAAAGAGTGCATATTTAGGTAGTTGTTGAGCAACACCACTCCCAGAGTATAGACGAAAGTCATAACCGAGGGTTTAGAGGTTGGGTTAGAGATAATATACCTCGGGTACAATCTAAAGTGAACCGTAACGTAAATATATCTAGTGTAGCTCGAGAGAGTGCATCTAGTAAATTGTCATAAATGCTTGAGAAAGATTTACTACAACTGGAGAGTTCATGATTGATAGAGATAACCAAATCAAAGCTATAGGAACATACAACTAGAGAAAGAACCAACGGGGGAAACCATTGCCTTAGACCTTTATTTCAATAGTTTACATCTACTTGTTATTTAATCCTGATTCATCATTTTAGTTAACGATAATAGTAATTATAACCTCTCTTATTATTCATAAAGTTTCGGAAGTGATTAAGTAAGAATTTAGTACTTTGAAGTAGTTGTTCTTGATACGTTAAGTCCCTGTGGGATCGACTCTGGGCATAATACCCCAGATTATATTTGCAACGCCCGCATAGTCTTTTATTAGACACAGTTGAGCGTGATCAATGACCGATGCGCTAATACCATGTGTAGACGCTCTTTGAGTAGTCTCTATCGGGTATTGCATTGATGTGATCCATATTATTTCAAACCTAGGATATCATTTCTTTTAAATGCTAGGTTATAATCTTTTCAAAACATTGTTGTTTCATAATTATTTTCTAAACACTTGCTCGTTTAATATTTGAAATCCCCTCTTACTTGAGCCCTTTACTTGTTATTTGATAACTGTACAAATTCACGAAAACTATTTTGCCGCAAACCACATCTATGGATCCTGAGGGGTGCCTAACACCTTCCCCTTGGGATAATTTCAATCCCTTAGCCAATCTCTGGTTAGCAATTTACTTTATAAAAGAAACCCCCCTAGGTGCCCTAACGCACCTCAAACCCGTTATGTGGCGATTCTATATTTTTACACCTTTTCCTTAAAAGAGTTGTCACGTGTCGTAACCCCGATCTCCGCGAGGAAAAAGGGGGGCACGACAGCATGGCGACTCTGTTGGGGATTTACCTAGGCTTTTACCATTACAAATCGTTCCGTGAATTTGTACCTTTAAATTGTTTAATAGTTTCACCCTTTCCTCTTCCCTGATACGTGCAATTAATTATTTCTTTCTTTCAAGTATTTATTTCACAAAACGAAAATGACCTGTTTCTTTGTTTTCCTTTCACTGCTTTAAATCATAACTGATGTCTTTACCGCATTCCTTAACGTGCAAATACATGACTATTTGTTTTAATGCTTACTTATTGCATATCATGCTCATCATTCATACTCCACTCGTGCCAAACAAAATATTATAGCAACGCTTGATGAGTGGTTGTGCTCTTCTTATATTATTACCCCCCTTAAAATTCGGAAAGGCATATTTACGATAAAATTAGTCGATCAACGGTGCAGTCGACAGTTCCGTGCCTTCCCCCTTGAGTTGTCCGCTCAAGGGTACAAGTCTAAAACCCTATAGAAACCTTACTCCGTTATACTGTTGCATGCATCATGGTTAAACCTAGCCAGGCTAGCGTGTTGTCCGCATAATAGCCTTTAAGATAGCCTTGTCCAAAGTCCACCGGGTTTCCCTAAACGCAAATGGACATCATCACGTTCTGTGCATTTACTTGGAGAACTAAATGCTTCCTGCTAATTATTGATGTTAAATAGTCGAGTTCGGTGGGAGTAAAGGCCTAACCTTATTTGCTTTGCATAAAATGAGGCACGAAGTCCCCAGATTCGGCATGGTCTCCAATATCTACCCAAGACTGCTGAGTTAGTGGGAGGACCTACATTCTAGTGACAAAGCTATATTCAGAAAACACCTGGGCAACCTGCCATCTCTCCTAGAAATCCAACCTAAAAAAATGATCAGACTTTCAAAATGATGGCAGCCCTCACAAGTGCCAAGCTCAGCACCTATGGCACTGCAAGATTATGCTTGGGAAAGACACCATCGAGCCAGACAGGTATCACGCCAGTTGTACTCCTTTCTATCTTGGTTGGTTAGAAGAGGATTTGGGTTGTCAAAGCGAGCCACCGTTCATTCGAGGTCACAGGGTTATATATAAAAGGGCTGAAGCGCGAGTTAAGTTCAACCAGCTGCGCAAAAGGATCCGCGAATGTGAGGATGATCATCACAAGATACATGAGTCCAACAAGAAGCTGATCGAGGAGTGGAAGGACATGGGCGTTAGCACCAACAAGAGGCTTGGATACCTAGAACGAGGTATAGTTGAGCTGGAGGAGAAATTCATCAAAAGGATCGAGACTTTCCAAAAGGCTGAGGGAGATGAAAGGGGATATCTAGCCAGAACCTACCTACTGCTGGGACTTCGCGAGTTGGGAAAGCTGATCGAGGGAAGCAAGAATGCCGAATCTGGGGAAGGTTCTTCTGGGACCAAGTAGATAGTTTTTTTTCTTCTTTTATCTTATCTGTTGATGTAATAAGGCCAATGGCCATTAGCGATTTTTATCTTCTGCTTATTTAGAGTCGTTTTGGGATATTTCTATTTTTCTTATAAATAAAAAGAGGAATTTAGCACTTTAAGTCCTCCAAATCAATTTATCGCTAGGTCTACCTCGGGCACAAAGAGGTCCCCAATTTAGGATACGCTTTACATTTCTGCATTACGTGTTTAAATACTACAATATTTTTTATAATCCTCACTGACTTGGTTACCTTTTGTTTTTGTTTCTTTTTTTATTTATTAGTCCCCTCCCTAAAGGTTAGTTCGTGCATTCTGGCATCATCCGCCTATCGCACAAGATCCAAGGGCCCTTCACCTACTCCTCCTCCTAGTCCTCCGAAAGGCAGAAACAAAAGAAAGAGTAAGATGGTAGAATCCAGCGGTATCAGGAAGGAAAATACAGTTGAACAAGTAGAGGCCACTGATGGCCGAGGTATTCAGGTCCTGCATGAGAACATGTCACCACTTGAACAGAAATTGCTGAAATTTCAAGAAGAACTCGATCAGGTCCGAAATCTGGCTAACCTGTCATTTTCCCTCAACATCCCAGACGTCAATTTCCCAAACACTCAAAACCATACACCTCCACAAAATATCCCAAGACAACAGAATCATCCCACACTTCACCATAAGGCCACTCCGCCAAAGAACCAAACTCTCCCAACACAATGCAAGACTTGCCACACTTCAAACAACACTCCATTACTTGTCCCGGAACCTCAGAATTACACAAAGGACCATTTCCACAACAATCCCATCTATGTGGAAACCATGACCCAATCCACTCCACCTATCTCACAAGAATCCAAGTCTGATGGAAAATACTTACTCATCAAGAACTTGGCCGAGGAGCTTAGGAAACTGACTAGCCGAGTTCAAGGTGTTGAAGGAACCAAGGGAATCGAAGGGTTTAATTATGAAGACCTTTGTATACAACCTGATGTCAAACTGCCCGAGGGGTACAAACCTCTGAAGTTCGAAATGTTTGACGGTACTGGTGATCTGAGGGTCCATCTGAGGACCTATTGTGACAAGTTGGTCGGCGTAGGAAAGGATGAAAGAATCCGCATGAAGCTGTTCTTGAGGAGTTTGAAGGGAGATGCACTGTCTTGGTACATCAGCCAAGACCCCAAGAAATGGTCAAACTGGGTAGGTATGGCAACAGATTTCATGGACAGGTTTAGATTCAATACAGAGAACGCACCAGATGTGTTCTACATCCAAAACTTGAAGAAGAATCCTTTCGTGAGTATGCTACTCATTGGAGGTATGAAGCTGCTAAAGTCAGACCTGCTCTAGAGGAAGAGCAGATGAACAAATTCTTTGTCCGGGCTCAAGACCCGCAGTATTATGAACGATTGATGATGGTTGAAGGCCACAAATTCTATGACATTATCAAACTAGGGGAGCGGATTGAAGAAGGTATTAAGAGTGGTATGGTCACAAATTTTGAAGCCTTGCAAGCTACAAACAAGGCTTTACAGTACGGTGGGGTGTCTTCGAAAAGGGACGTGGGAGTTGTAATGGTTGCACAGAGAGCCAAATCCCCACTCAAATACCAAATTTATCCAACACCTCAACTTAAATACCAATCAACCCCGAATTAACAAGCACCCTCACCTTCTTACCAAGCTTCACCGCCTTCATACCAAGCTCCACCATCCACATACCCATCTCCACCACCAACATATCAACCTACTTCGCCCAGATATTCACAACCCGCTCCTGTTTACCACACTTATAATTCCCAACCATCCCATTACCAATCACCCCATGCACGCCAAAACTTCCCTAGGCCTCGTCCCAATTTTGAACGCCGCCCTCCAAAGCAGTACACCGCCATAGCCGAACCCATTGACCAGCTATATGAGAAGCTCAAAGTTGTTGGTTACGTCACACCTGTCCCTGCTGCCACCCCTAAGAACCCTTCTCAGTGGGTTAACCCAAACAAATCATGTGCATACCATTCCGGCATAAAAGGACACACCATCGAAGAATGCCGCTCTTTGAAGGACAAGATACGAGCTCTCATTGACAACAAGATTATTGTGGCAAAAGACCCCGCTCAAAACGTCCGCAACAATCCTTTACCAGACCATAAGGGTGGAGGTGTCCATATGATTGAAATAGAAGATGATTGGGACCCCGAGGGATCAATCAGGTTGATCGCAGAAGGCGATGATCCAAAGAAACCAACAGTCACTCTCAACCTGATCATAGTCCAGATTCAACCATCTGGGGGATGCTGAGGTAAATATGTCCATACCGGTTGAGTTTGAAGTAGCGCCACCTACAAATGCACCAGTACCGATTGAAGTTGAGTTTGTGTCTCCGGCAAATGCGCACGCACCATTTAAGGTTGCACTTTTTCCACCCAAGGAACATGTTCCATTCGAAGTAAGGATAGCCGCACCAATTCCAGTGGCGATGTCGACCATGCCACCCTTCTATACCAATGCTATCCCTTGGGACTATACGGCTGAGGCAAGAAGGAAAGGCAAGGTCAAAATTGAGGAAGATGTCACAGCACAGGGTATGACAAGAACTGGTAGAGTCTATACTCATGAACATCTGGCCGAATCGAGCAAGCAGGCTGTCAACCGGCCACCCGTTATTGAAACAAGTCCAGATGAACTTTGGAGAAAAGTACAGGCTAAGGAGTATTCGGTCATCGAAGTGCTCTATTGAAGGTGTTGAGTGAAGCGTATGTACCAAACAACATCACTAGCGAGGAAATGGCCAATATGGTGGGCCAGGTATTGGAGAGTCACAAGATCACCTTCTATGAGGACGAGTTACCGCCTGAAGGATTGGGGCACAATAAAGCACTGCACATCACTGTGAAATGCTAAGATCATTTCATCACAAGGATCTTGATCGATGGAGGTTCCAGTATTAACATTTTTCCATTGATAACACTCAAGAAATTAGGTAAAGGGTTGCATGAGATAAAGGACGGAGCAATCAACGTGAAAGCCTTCGACGGTTCTCAAAGGTCTACTATTGGTGAGATTAGTCTATGTCTACAGATGGGGCGAACTTGGTTCGAAGTGGACTTCCAAGTGATAGACGTTCCGACATCTTACAATTTGCCGTTAGGGCGACCCTGGATCCATGCTGCTGGGGCCGTGGCATCGATGCTACATCAGGCGGTGAAATTCGAGTGGAACCACCAAGAGGTGATTATTCATGGAAACGGTAGTAACCCCATTTATAGTCGTCAGACCATTCCAGTGATTGACGGAAAAGGAAGATAGGCGGGGGAACTTACCACCACATCGAACGAGTCAATGCTATCGACAAGGAAAAATGGTGGGATAGCAAGATTGAGATCATCCTAAACTGGAGAGGATACGAGCTAGGCAAAGGGCCCGGTAAGAACCTCCAAGGAATCACGAAGCCTATAAAGCTCAAGAAACATGGTACTATTTTCGGTCTAGGGTACGAGTACACCTGGGAAGAATTCAAAAATTGGTCGCCACCCTGGCGCAGTCATTATTACCCTTTGGAGCAGCCAATACCACAGTTGGAGCAGACTTTCCAACAGGCTGACATTATTTATGGAATAGACGAAGAAAAAGCACTTGCAACAATGAGGAGTTTGTTCCTAGAGGATGATGATATGGATTGTTGTGTTATCCTCGAGGAGGAGGGGGAGGAAGGCCCTTCCATATAGGCTGTGAGTAAAGGAGCATATCTTAGGAACTGGTCTATCAGGACAACCAAAGCGCGACGAGCCTCGGGGTAGCAAGGCTAAAACAAACATTACTTACTGTTTTACCGAAATGATTTTTTTTCTTTCCGTATTTTTCAATTCTTGCAATAAGATCCTCAATGTTCAAAACAGTTATTCAATTTATCAAAGCTTTTTCTAATTTCTCTTATTTATTACTACTGTTTTTCTCTCATTACTTTATCTATATAGCATTACTAATTGTCTTGATGAACCGATGACTGTGACATGCAATGAGACAACGCAGCAAATGGACATTGATTCAGATGAAGACGATATACCCAATGAGATTGTTAAAGAGGTCGAAAACTTTAAAAATAGACCTAAGTCCAACCTGGATGAGACTGAGGTTATCAATCTGGGAGATTCAGAGAACGTCAGGGAGACTAGCATCAACATTCATTTATCACCATCAGAAAAGAAAAAGTACACAGAGTTTCTAAAGGAGTATGAAGACATATCGGCCTAGTCGTATGATGACATGACTAGTCTAAGCACGTCTATTGTGGCTCATAAATTGCCAACCAATCCAACGTGTCCACCGGTGAAACAAAAGCTCAGAAAGTTCAAACCTGACATGAGTTTGAAAATCAAAGAAGAAGTCACCAAGTAGATCAACTTCAAAGTTCTCAGGGTGGTTGAGTACCCAACATGGTTAGCCAACATTGTGCCTGTGCCGAAAGTGGATGGGAAGGTCAGAGTCTATGTCGACTACCGAGATCTCAATCGGTCCCGTCTGAAAGATGACTTCTCCTTGCCAAATATACACATTCTAATTGACAACTGCGCCAAGCATGAATTATAGTCCTTCGTGGATTGCTTCGCTGGTTATCATCAGACTTGGAGTGATGAGGAAGATGCTGAGAAAACGGCGTTCATTACACCATGGGAAGTGTACTGTTACAAGATGATGTCGTTCGGCCTAATGAATGCATGGGCCACCTACATGAGGGCTATGACCACCATATTCCACGACATGATATATAAGGAGATCGAAGTGTATGTGGATGATGTCATTATCAAATCAAAAAAAGTTGCTGACCACATGGAGGATTTGAGGAAGTTCTTCAACAGGTTGCGAAAATACAATCTGAAGCTGAACCCCGCGAAGTGTGCATTCAGGGTTCCTGTTGGGAAGTTGCTGGGATTCATTGTAAGCCGCCGGGGAATAGAACTGGATCCATCAAAGGTCAAGGCCATTCAAGAATTACCACCGCCAAGGAACAAGAAAGATGTTATGAGCTTCTTGGGGAGGCTTAACTACATCAGTCGATTCATAGCACTGTCTACAGTCATCTGTGAGCCGATTTTCAAGATGCTGAAGAAGGAAGCCGCAACTAAGTGGACCGAAGGTTGTCAAAAAGCTTTCGACAAAATCAAAGAGTATTTGTCAACACTGCCGGTCTTGGTACCACCTGAGCCAGGTAAACCCCTGCTACTCTACTTTGCCGTACTTGATGGAGATTTCGGTTGCGTTCATGGGCAACATGATGAAACAGGGAGAAACGAGCAAGACATTTACTATCTCAGCAAGAAGTTCAACCCGTACGAGGCCCGGTATTCTTTATTGGAACGCACCTGCTGCGCTTTGACTTGGGTCACCCAGAAGCTGAGGCACTACTTCTGTGCCTATGATGAGTGGTGATTTTACCACTCATTTTAGCCTTTTCTCATTAGATTTTTTATTGTTAAATGATAACTTGAGGTCGTTTTTAGTGTATAATTGCTCAATTTTCAGGGAACTGATGCTATGAAGGTTGGTGTTGAATTGGAATGAAAGTTGGATAAAAAGTGGTGAAAAAGGTGCATGAAATGCTTCAGTGATTCCGCACCTGCGGATTTTAGGTCGCAAGCGCGAGCTCGCACCTGCGAAGGATTGATCGCCCCTGCGAAGCTAGCTCAGTCACACAGGACTCGCACCTGCGGTGCGTTTTACGCACCTGCGGAACCGCAGGTGCGACCATATGTCCGCATTTGCGATGGAAGTCAAACCAGCCTTAAACTCGCACCTGCGAGTGAAATTCGTTCCGCAGGTGCGACCAGACGTCCGCTGCTGCGGAAATTTGACCAACGCTCAGAACTCGCACTTGCATGATTTTTTCCGCTCCTACGGAATCGCACCTGCGAGGAATCTTCCGCAGGTGCGATAGTCGGGCATCAGATCTGGACAAGAGTGTAAAATCACATTTCCAAACTCAACTCTCATATACTCGACCTAGCAGCCATTTTTACATATCTTGGCATATCTTTGGACATATTTTTCAGTTTTGTAAATATATTTTTGAGAGAGAAGAACAAGTCCTTGAAGCTAGGGCTTTGCACACACACTTGGGTCTTGAAGATTTCACCATTGTGGTTAAGGATTTCTTACCCATTTACGTTTATTTCTTCATTTCCTTGTTTTGTATTGAATATCATGGTTCGGAGGCACCATCTTCATGGCCCAAGAACATCATTTCATGGCCTGCGAATCCTGCATCAAGCAATTCATGGCCCAAAACATCATGATCTCAGGACGTCATCCTTAACCGTCCAAAGACAACATTCATAGTCCAACGGGAATTTGCATCATGTTTAAATTACGCACGATATATGCTTGCATTTCTCATTTGCAAGTAATCCGGCTAGCAACAACCATCCAGGCAAGAGCGGTCCCGCTCCAGCTCTCCTAACTACCGCGTAGGCCGTTTGTTCACCCAACCTTGCACTTTGCGTCCTTCCTTGTAAAACTTCACCGGTATACTTCGCCGATGACTCCTGAACTACATACGGCCTGATTCCTGTAAAACCAAGGATATGTAGGCAGCTCAAAAACCAGGGTGCGGCCCCAATCTTTCGAACCATTTCTACTCGGTCAAAATAGGCCATCATATCTTTACCCGACAACTCTTTCATCCTTCCCGGGTAAAGAGAGGCGGTTGTTGATATCCAATTTTTCCTCGAAATTATTTTCAAACTTACATTTTACCTTCAAAATCACTTTTCATAATGAATTATGCTTTTCCATAATTTTTCATATTTTTATCAGTTCATTTTCCTATTTATTTAGTATTTTTGTATTCAATAATTGTTCATAAATTATATTATAAATAATTTCAAAATGTTTCCCAACTCAATATCTTGTTTTTAATCCTATTTTATCCTATTAGGATTTACTTATTTCACAAATTAACCAATTAGGCACTATTTAGCTATATTTACACAGATTTTGCAACTATGGGCTAATTGTGCATTTATGCTATTTTAATTCCATAATTAGTCATTTTATATTTTTATATTAGCCAATTACCTTAAATTTTACTCACTTAGCATTAATTTTATTTTATATAACTATTAGCTATTTTATTCTATTTTCATGGTATTTAAAATCTAGCCACTTTGATTTTCTTTCAATTTCAACCCAATACCCAACCCTTTAACCCAATTAACTACCCAGCCCAAATTAACCTCCTACTCGGCCCAACCCCGAATCAATCTGAGCCCTTGATCAAATTATATCAACGGCCCAAATCGTTATTACCATAATTAATTCGAACTAACCCCCCAACCCCTCTCATTTTGCTCACCGTCTCTCACCTTTCTACTCTCTCTCTCTATCTCTAGTCTCTTTTGGAGACTTCTGTCTCTTTCCTTCTCCGACGAGTCCCTTCATCTTCTCCGGCAGCCTTCTCCACCGGAGACCATAGATTCCTCACCCCTTGCCTCTTATGGTTCTCTTATGCCGGCAATGTCATCCCTAAGGCCCTCGAAGGGCGAAGACCCGTCTACACACCCATGGTGTTCCTGTTTGCTTCAGGCCTCCAAGGCTTGATTTCGAGTAAGGTCTGTGACCTATGAGGCTCGAGCTGGTGACGTTTGAGGTTCTTCTTATCTTCTCTGAGGTTTTCTTTGAAACCCTAATGTTTGAAACCTCCGATTCTTTAGATCTACAATAGATCTACGCAAATTACGAGTTATTATGATGTTTCCTTTAAAGATATTCCATTTTTCCTAAACGGTTCTGCACTTTTAACTAGGGTTCTGAAGCCCTTTCTCAAAATGATTTTCTTTGTCAATTTTTAACACCATCGCATTAGTTTCCCTCATATTTACCATTGTTGAAACCTTTTCCTTGTGGTTTGGTATGTGCTTGATTGTCACGAATAACTTGAATTTCTAGTAATTTTACTCTATTTTCCCATTAGGATTTATGACTCTTCGTCTCTCTAGTGTGTATCATGTCTACTTTGTTGATTTGTACTGGTATTTGTGTGAAACCCTAATTTTTAGACCTAAAACCTTGAAAACCACTGGTTTGCCTGTGTATTTGCATATGTGTTTATTCATCTTTGCCCTATGTTGTTCGTCTTTGATTCTTCTTTCCTCCCTGACTCACATGACCCCTAATGTCATATACTAGGGTTTCTGATTTTCTCCTAATGTGTGTTTATTCCGTTTAAATCAGTATTATTTTGCCACTTTGAATCCTTGAATAATTGTGACTAGTACTTTACTGATTTTTACACAATATTCTCTACTGATTTTGAGTGTTTTCTTACATGTGTGATATTCTCCCTAATTGGTGCTGATTTCATGTAATTTAGAATCTCACTCGATGTTTTCTAACTGGTTTCCGGAATTAAGTTATTCCCTTCCTTATTTCAATGGATGCTTTTGCCGTCAAAATATGCTTTTCTTAGTTAGGGTATTCTGAACTTGGTCCTAATCACGTGCTTTATACCTATGTTATCTCTTATATGTTAAAATCAGTTCTTACATGATTTATTTCCTTGTTTGACATTGCTTATTACCGTTTGAACATGACTCCTTAATTAAAGGAAGTCTTAACATTAGATTGATGTTGTTTGATGCTTACTTCTATAATTGTGCTAAACTATTATGTGTTGCCTAATTTTCTGCATGATTCAAAACTATAAGTACTCTTAGTCTCTCATTAACAAGGGACACAAACACTGGGGTTCAAAACTATCTCTTACACTAAAAGAATCTATGCTCCATCTCTCTTGTGCTATTTGCTACTGTCTAATTGTTAGCCGGCTGCAATCCAAGGCTTACCATTATGCTCTCTCTCTTACTCTTTCATTGTGCTTGCTCTCCTTTTCACTGGTATGTCCTAGTTTCAATACAAAGCTCCAACAACAATATGATTCTTTATTTGTTTCAGTTCTTGTTGTTTCTGGTTTGCTTCTATTTGTGGTTCTTTCTTGAAACCTATAATTAAAATACATCACTAGCATGCTATTCTATCTTCCCTTTCCTTTAGATTAGTATATCCCCTTCATGTGTGTTTTTTAGCATGACTTACCAACTGTTTTCTTACTTGTTGTATACCCTAAATCCCTATCACCCCTCTATGTGGTCCTTCATGTCTGGTTTTGTGACTATGCTTGTGTCAGCAGTTTCTGAGCATGTTTAAACCAGTCCTATATCTTTGCTGGGTTATTGTATTTGCAGTTAAATGTTCTATGTGTCCCCACCCCCATTTTCCTTGTTTGTATTGGCTGAACATGTCTTGGTTCTATGTGTTTTGGCTGTGTATGAACCCATTTTGGGTGCTGTGTTTGGACCGTTGCTTATTACTATACTCTCTTTTCAAAACTGTTTATCAAGCAGACTCCCTGGGCTATGAAATGTTTTAACTAAGTCTCTTTCAACACTTTTTCCTGTCAAAACCTTTTCAAACTCATCCCTTGCACTTCACTTTATTCCTAGATTCTTAAGTTCCACCCCCTCAGTATGAGCACTGCTTTGGGAACCTCTTGAGTTCCATCTGAACTCTAACACACTGAGGTTGGTATTTCCACATTGCACATGTTTAAATCCTGGTTACTAAGTCTGGGTGTGAGCATGGCCCGGGAGCCCTTGAGGTCCTTAGGGAACTTTGGCACACCCGGACTATGAAAGGCTATGAAACACCAAAGGCATTGAGGTTCGGAGGATTTGGGCCTACTGAAGGCTCCCTATAGAATAACTTCTTATTTTCTCTTTTATTATGTAATTAATAACTCATGGCATGTAATAATTTGTAAATAACTTATGGGAGTGGATAGTGAAATGGGAGGGGATAACCATGCATGTTTAGTTACTATAAAGGGTAGAAACAATCTTTAGGCTTTTAATTCCTTATCTGCGCAATAGAGATCATGTGTAGGTTCATATATATGCGTTAGAAATCCTGTTCCTTATGATCCATGTATACTGTTTCAGCATATTCATCCTCATATCATTTAGAAAATCCTGTGTTAAAATATTTCAATAATTGGTACTTTTGCATTACTTATACGCTGCCATGTACACCTAGGTATCATGTATTAGGCTTAACAAACTAATAAAAAAGCGATTTTGAAACTGCGATGCAATATGAACACTTAGATATCCTGCCTTAGGATAAGTGCAATGTTAATAAATAGGTCCTTCTACATATTTTTGAAAGCATGTTCTGGAACTGAAATATTCGTGCATGTAGAATATCATGTTTAGGTCCTGCATCATTCTGCATCTTCTTTGCATTAGATATCATGCTTTAGGATTGCATTTGTATTCGCTTAGGCATCCCCTAGCTTGATTATTGATAAAAACAGACTCATCCAGTTTGATAACTATTTTCTGAAATCTGAACACCTAGAACAATATGCTTAGTAATATGATTCAAACAATTTTCTGTAATAACTGGCACGCCTAGGCATGACTTAAGTGTTAGATCTGTTAAAACTGAAAATATACTTCTTCATATATGCTGCTCAATTATCAACAGGTTAAAATCAGTAAGCAAAAGCTGATAATCCTTCTGAATTAAGCAACCAAACTGCCCATCTAATGTATTCCAGTTTCTCCTAGATATCATGCTTTAGGATTCTGAAATTAATAAGGACCTTACCTGTGTTTGAGTCGTGCTAAATTATATGCATAATATGTGGAGGAATATTTGGGCCCCATATCAGCTTTACGTGCTTTCCATCTATTTGCAGTCCTAAGTGTTATTGTTTGTCGCTTAGAATCTTTCCCTTTAAACCTAAGGGTAAGCCTAGTACCTCCTTTAGGATAGTAGTCCTAATCTCCTCTAGGACTGATGGGATGGGACGGGTAATAGCACGCAATAGAGTTCGTGACCAAACACGCGCTTTAATTACCTTCACGGAGCGGGAAAGAGTAGAATATGGATATGATGACCGATGCGCTAATACCACGTGTAGCCCCTCTTTGAGGAGTGTCTATCGGGTATTGCATTGATGTTATCCGTATTATTTCAAACCTAGGATATCATTTCTTTTAAATGCTAGGTTATAATCTTTTCAAAACTTTGTCGTTTCATAATTATTTTCTAAATGCTTGCTCGTTTAGTATTTGAAAGCCCCTCTTACTTGAGCCCTTTACTTGTTATTTGCTAAATGTACAAATTCACGAATACTATTTGGCCGGGAACCACATCTGTGGATCCTGAGGGGTGCCTAACACCTTCCCCTTGGGATAATTTCAAGCCCTTACCCAATCTCTGGTTAGTAATTTAGTTTATAAAAGAAACCCCCCTAGGTTCCCTAACGCACCTCAAACCCGTTAGGTGGCGACTCTCTCTTTTTACACCTTTTTCTTAAAAGAGTTGTCACGTGTCGAAAACCCGATCTCCGCGAGGAAAAACGGGGGCGCGACACCTATTAGAAATCAAAACCCTCGCTTTAGGGAAAAGTGAAATCGGTTGATAATAATGGTAAAAACAGAAGAATCTTAAAGGAGAGGTACTAAACAAACTCAAAACACTTCAGATCTAAAGAGATCTGAACCGATTTAGCCAGAAATAGTTAAGTTTATACAAAAAATAAACAGAGGTCGAAAATCTGGTTTGAACCAGAGATTTGAAGCCATAAAACACAAAAATGATAGTACTCACAGACATGGGGTGAACACAGACGGGTTAGTCGAGAAAATGAAACATTTGAACCAATTCTGGTTCGAATATGTTAAGATTATCCTCAAGTAACATGAAAATTGAACAACCAGTAGAGATACGAGGCCGGATAGGGTATGAAATTGAAGAGAGAACCCATGAATCAAAGGGGTTTCAGTGACTGCGGGCTAGGGTTAGAAGAAGGGTGAGAGAGAAGACAGAGGGATGGGGTTTCAAGGACGGTGAGTATGGAAGAATCAGATAGGGTTTAGGGGTTAGTTTAATTAAAAAAGAAAAGAGTATCATGGACCGTTGATCTCAGGAGATCAACGTCCAGGGTCAGTTCTAGGTTGGGGTGGGTATGGATCAGGGTATTGGGTTAATAATTGGGCTGGGTAATTGGGTTATGCATTTTAGGTGTTGGGCTGAGTAATTGGGTCCGAAAAATTAATTGAAAGGGGCTATATTTTAAATACCCATTTAGTTTAATAAAATAATTTATAAAAATAGTTAATAAATTATGAAAAATGCTATTTATGTATGAAAATAATTTAAAATAAATACTTAATATTATAAAATATAAAAAATCATTTTCATGTAAAGGTAAAGTAATTATGCACACATGGGCTATTATTGCAAAGTTATTTTAATTATAACCTAAAGATGTAAATATGATTATGCATACAATAATTAAAGCTTAATATTGGTATAAAATCAAAGAATTAAGCAATAAAATTATTATAAATTTATTTGTGCTGCAATTAGTAATTATTTAGATAAGAAATGATGGAATAAATTAAATAAAAACTTTAAAATTACAGAAAATTATGAAAAATAAATATTAATTGCTGCTCATGCATTATTTTGAAAATATATATGCATATTGAAAATAATATAGGGAAAATTGGGTATCAACAATATCAATTACGCCAATCAAGGAAACCATTCGTATCACGCTGAATTTCAAGGTACAATTAAAGGAAAGTTCCAACCTTATTCTTTGAAGTAATCGATTAAGATTTATTACAAGGATCGGTTCCTTTGGGTTCCCAATCTCTCAAATTTCTGCTCTATTCAAGAAGATCGTCTCTCAACATATATATATATATATATATATATATATATATATATATATAGTTGATGGTCCATGGCAAAGATATACTTTGATCTAACCAACTTCGTGCTCTTTGTTCTACTCTATGCGCATTGTAATCTGAGTGTGATTTACTATATAACTAGTAGAGAGAAGAAAGAGAGAACTACATTGGTGCGTTATTGTATAAAAAATACAAGAGTGTACCTAGAATTAAAAGGAAGTTGGTATTCGTGATAACATCGACACACTTGTACGCAGTTTTCAGGAGCTTTGAAGAGAACCCTCTTGCAACCGAAGGGGACTGGAGTTGGATTCACATTGAATCCGAACCAGTATAAAAATACTTGTTCTCATTTAATGTCTGCACTTTACATTTTGTCTTTACCTTTTACTTCGCATCTACTTCTAGTCGATTAATTGGTAAATTAGTCAATTACTTATTTATAAAAAGAAAAACATGACAATCCCCCATCCTTGTACTTTCAACTATCGCTAGAAGCATTGCATACACTTATAATATTAGGGCATCTAACCAGACTTGGGAGATTGCTTCAACAATGTTTGTTATACTTATATAGGCTCTTGTGTAATTAGTTTCTTTGAGGTATTATGTATCATCTATTCTTTACTTGAAGGATGAAGAACCCTCTATAGGAGGTGTGCTTTCATTCTTGTAATGTTGCAAATTCCTAGTTTCTTTGGCTCTGTTCTTCTAGAAAAAAGAAGTGCAACCCGATGCACAAAATATCTCGTATTCACTCAAGGTTAGAGGAAGGACCACACCTCAAGGTGTGTGATGTTTGGAGCCTAATCTGATGCCAATCGAGCTCGTGGTCTATAAGCTATACAAACACTATTTTACAGTTGCTCCAAAGCTCCCCTTATTTGTTGTTCTAGAAGGCATAGTGTTTAATAGTTGCGGTTTCCCATAGATACTTTGGTGATTAACAGAAAATTTTAGTTACCACAAAAAAAGTTCAACTGCAGAAATCAACCCTAGATTAAGGTAGTCATAATCTAAATTAAGCTTTGCGAAATAAATGATCTAGTTCCATGAATTTTTCTTTAATCATCAAGATTATGATCTTCCTATTAGCATGCTAAAAAGTGTTGATTTTTGTCCCTTTACATAAAAAGTCTCAAATTGGTTGACGGCTAGTAAAAAATAACCAAATTATAAAGAATCCTTCAAATGTAGTATATAGAAAAGTCATACAACTGATTCTAAAAAAATTATCAATGAGGTGAAATTAATTAACTAATCGATAATGAAATTGATTTGACAATAAGAGAAAAACTAATTGTCCATCCTTCCCATTCTATATGACGAGATTTGACAAAAAATAAAATTAAGGTGATTCAATGTGTATATTTTTCACGACCCCTAATTCCCACCTTAGGATGTCGTGATGGCACCTAGTCTCTAACACTATGTAAGCCTAACATTCACTGATAATTTAACAGAAATAACAAACTAATATAATGAAATAAACCGATAAATCTCATAATAATTCCAAAATAGAACATCAATCAAGCCTAACCTGGATCTGCACAAAACTGTGCAGAAACGTAGCATGAGTACACCACAACGATACCTAGTATCTATCAAGCCTAACCTCGATAGAGTAGTGATGAGGCTAGGTCAAGACACCTACCATAAAAACATAGCATAGTATGATATAGACAAATAATGGAAAGCGACGATGAATGATAAAAAGCGGTACAATAATGTAGAATAGCAATAGAATTTAAGGCAATAAAGGCAACAACGAGTAAACACATGATATGAAAAACAAGTAATCAAATACGGAAAATTACAAGTACCACAAATGATGAAATAACAAAACTATTCAACCAGCAAGCCTTTTAAGAAAGAATGTACAACAAGAATCACACCCAAGGTACCACACCTTACAATCCCATTTCACAAGTCACAATCTTCGTTATATCACCGCATGATCCTTGCATTTATTTTGAAAGTATTTTTCTCGATATATATACATGGGTTTTAGCCCCCTTATTTCACTGCGTGGCTTCAAGTAATTCTCTTACTAGCTACACACGTTTTAGCCCCCTTATCTCACTGCGTGACTTCAAGTAATTCCCTTACTAGAAACACGCGTATCGATCCTATCTTTTATCACTGCATTCGTATATACCCTTATCCTTGTACTACCGCATGCGTATCAATAATAACACTTGCCAAAGATCAACTCACATTACACGTGCCCAAATGCCACAACACTTGCCAAAGATTAACAATACTGATGTTACCACAAGATATAGCCCACGACTCAACCGATAATGTGAACAAAAACCTCAATAATAACAAAATGAATGAGGAATAATCAACGAGGAAGGATATCATAACAATCAACAACTTCAAATAAGAATAATTCAACAGTAAAAAAAAGGGTTACAAGACAATAAGAGATATAACAACTTCAACTAAAGCATATAAGCATAAACTTGATAATTGTCACGACCCAAATTCCTACTCAGGTCGTGATGGCGCCCAACACCGGAGTCAGGCAAGCCAACACTAGTTCACTACCGAAGTTACTTCACTTAGTTGGATATTTAAGTACTTGCCAATTTTTAAGTTAAGAAAATCATTAAATGAAGGCAATTAAGCGAGACAACGTAATTCAATGAAAGTTCAAAACCATGTGCCAACATGTACAGTGTAGCAAAAATATTAGAATGTCTACTACGTGTGCCAAGATCTAGTGTCACAAGTCCACAGGCGACTAGTAGAATATACAAGACTAGACAAAATGAATGTACTACTGCCTGAAGAGAATAGACAGAAATATCCAAAATAATAGATAACTCCAGAGTGCTGCTGAGGATCGCCAGGGGGAGAAGCTCACCGTGAAGTCAAGTCCCGAATATTCTCTCGAGATCTCGCTCCGGTCTGATAACCAGATACACATGCCTCAGAACCTGTACAATTAAGTACAGAAGCGTAGCATGAGTACATATAAAAAATATAGGTACCCAGTGAGTATCCCGTCTAAACTCGAAGAAGTAGTGACAAGAGGTAGACGTGATACTTACTAGGGTAAAAAAATAAATAATATTTAATAAGTCTAGACAGGAATAGTAGTCATGGAGATTAGTACGACATGAAGTATCAATTATATAAAAAACAACAATTCATTCTCATGAGTCAAATAGCAATTATCACAAAATTCCAAGTTCCCCTTCCACATGAAGCAATTTATTTAATAATAACAAGACACTCTGTCAAATACATAGCACATAGTGTGCCGAAGCGTACGGCCGAAGCGACGCAAAAATAAATGTGCACTGCCGAGGAACGAACGGCTCGAACCATCGATGCATCTATTACCCCGCTCGTGAATCGATCATGCAACGCGGTTGACATAATTATAAGGCTACCCCGCTCATGAATCATAATGCGACACGGGTGCTCGTATACATCCACAGAATTATCAGAAAATTCAGGAATTTATCATGGATTATACTTGAAAACAGAGATTTAAGCATTTAAACTTACACATAAAATCCTAATATCCTCATGTCTATTTCAAAGATAATAAGCAACTAGGAACATGGGTAAAGATACAGGTAAGGCACATAAAGGCATGCTTGTGAATCCTAAATTCTACCCGACATAACATAGTAGTAGCTACACACGGACTCTCGTCACGTTGCGCGTGCGTAGCCCCCGCAAATAAGGATAATTCAATCATTTACATTTACATACGGGGACAATTCCCTCTTACAAGGTTGGAAAGAAGACTCACCTCGTGCCGAACCTACTTCTCGAACCAAGAACGCGCCCGAAACTCCAAACTTTACACCCGAGGACTAGAAACTTGTCAAATGTTATATAAATACGTTAATATACACTCAAAAGTATGGAATTCTCTTACTAGTTTAGCTAATTCATCATTCTTGAAGAAATCCCTAAATACACCCCCTGGCCCACATGCTCGGATTCCAGAAAGTTTCGAAGAAAACACTCACCCATAACCTAAGGATCATTAATATATAATTTTTGTATGATTTCATGGTAGATAAGTGGTGAAATTCTCTAAAGTTCATCAACCCTAGGTTTCCACTCTAACCCCTTTGATTTGCACTAATTTGGTGTTAATCTACCTAAGTTTGATGTAATAAACCAACATTTAAATTGAAATTACTTACCTCTTAGTAGCTAGGCCGAATACCCTCTTGTGAGCTCTCAAAATCGCCTATGGTGGAGAAGAAATGGTGAAAGAAATGGTTAAGTCCCGTATTAAATGAGCTCACTGCCTTCAGTGATCTCGCACCAGCGGCCTCGCACCTGCGAGCCAAGGCTCGCACCTGCGGAAGTTGGCAAGGAGGCTGGGGATCGCACCTGAGGAGGGATTTCCGCACCAGCGGATCCGCTCCTACAGAGAAAGGTCCGCACCTGCGAATTTGGACCATCTCACTTGGGGCCGCACCTGCGATCTGGGAAACCGCACCTGCGGTCACACCAGACCTGGTGCACCACCAGCTGAAGCTGCTGGTTTTTGGCCTTGTTTGGTGTTCGGGAGTCACCTGGGCCCACCCGAGCCCCCGTGCAAATTTACCAACAAGTCCTAAATCATATTACGGACTCGCTCGAGCCTTCGGAACACCCAAAACAATGCTAAAACGCGAAATCACACATCAAACCCCTAGACACAACCTTAAGAAAATTCAAGTTCTTGGATTCAGTTTCAATGCGCCGAACTGATCTATACTACTCGGAATGACACAAAAAATTACAGGCAAGTCATAATGACATAATGGAACTATTCTCGATCTCGGAATTTTGTTCGGACCTTGGTAACATAAAAACACGTTCTAAACCAAATTATGAACTTAAGGAAACTCTATTTTCGCTATTTGGCATCGAAACGCTCCCGGGTCATCTAAAACCCATTCCAGACATACGCACAAGTCCGAAATCATCATACGAAGCTACTGGAATTGTCGAAACTCGATTCCGAGGTCGTTTACTCAAAATGTTGACCGAAGTCAACTTGGCCTTAAAAGCCAACCTTAAGGAACCAAGTGTTCCTATACTGCTCTAAACACTTCTGAATCGCGAACCACCCGTCCCCGCAAGTCATAAATCACTATAAGTCACTACGAAAGGTCTTATTTAGGGGAATGGGGTCCTACTACGCAAAATGACCAGTCGGGTCGTTACAATAATAAAGGATAGAGCCTATGCTAACGACCTCAAATAGAGCATGTGAGAGAAAATTCAACAATGGAGATATAACATGTTAAGACAATTTGAATTAAATGCGTGGAAGAAGTCTAAAAGTTTAAATCGGTTTAAATACCACATATAAACCCTTGTACATACTCGTCACCTCATGTACGCGTCTTGTGATGACCCAAACGGTCATCCCGGGTTAACCTAGCTAAATCTGCATTCCGAGGCTTCGAAAGCCTTCGGTAATTCCACCTCAATATGCGTGCACAGCCCAGGCGTGTAGCTGGGAAGCTTCCATGTAAAAACTTGATGAAAAACTGGAATTCTAGTAATTAATTGATTAAATTTGACTTTGGTCAATATTTTTGGTAAGCGGACCCGGACCCATGATTTGACGGTCCCGGAGGGTCTGTACAAAAATATGGGACTTGGGCGTATGCCCGGAATCAAATTCCGAGGTCCCAAGACCGAGAAATGAATTTGTAAAGATAATTGTTTTCTAAAAAATATAAAGGTTTTTGAAAAGGATAATTAATGCGAAACCGGGGTTATCGGGCCCGTATCATGGTTCCAGAGCCCGGAACAAGTTAAATATGATTATTATGTGTTGCCTGTAAAGTTTGGTATCATTTCGGGTAGTGTAGGTCGGTTCGGTGCCTTGAAACCGAATCCTAAAAACTCTAAGTTCAAAGTTTGATTCAATTGGGTTTTGGGGTTGAATCCGTAGTTCCGTTGTTGTTTTTCACGTTCCGTGAATTCGAGCGAGTCCGTATAACGTGTACAGACTTGTGAGTTCTTTTGGATGGGGTCCCGGGGGGCTCGGGTGAGTTTCAGACCTCCCGGAGCTAAATTCAAAACACCAAAATTTTCTGTATTTGGTTTCCTTCTTCGCGTTCACGGGAGGGTGGCCGCGTTCACGAAGAAGAAATTGGGCATGGGCTACGAATGCTCAACGCGTTCGCGTTCCCCCAAATGCGTTCGCAATGGGTTGGGCCTCCTGGTCTTGTTTTCGCTCTCCCTCTGTTGCGTTCGCATAGGGTTCAGCCTATTGGGCCGGTCCAGTTGCCGTCTGCCTTCGCGTTCGCACCCGTCCAGCCGCGTTCGCGGCCCCTCCCTCGCGTTCGCGTAGAATCCCAATGTGGGCCTGGTCGATTAAGCCTTCGCGAACGCACTGCCCAGGGTGCGTTCGCATAGAGTAATACCTGGGCAGTGTATTTTCTTAAAAACGGGACTTAGGCTCATTTTCTCCATTTTTCTTCACTTGGGTCAATTTTGGGAGCTCTTCAAGAGGGATTTTAACCTATCAACTGAGAGGTAAGTAACTTTTATTGCAATTTAAGTTGAATACATGAACTTTTAGGTGGATTAACACCCTAATTAAGGGAAAATCATGGGTTAGGGCCAAGACCTAGGGTTGATGGATTTTAGGAATTTCACTACTTTCTACCGTGAAATCATACAAAGATTATATATTAGTGATCCTTAGAATATGGGTGAATGATTTCTTCGAAAATTGCCGGAATCCGAGCATGTGGGCCCGGGGGTGTATTTTGGGATTTCTTCAAGAATGGTGAATTAGCCTAATTAGTTGTAGAATTCCATACTTTTGACCGTATATTGATGCATTTAAATAATATTTGGCTAGTTTCGAGTCCTTGGGCGACGAGTTTGGAGTGTCGGGCATTTTCTTGACCCGAGGAGTAGGCTCTATGCGACGTACGCACCAAGTGATGAGAGTCCACATGTAGCAACTATTATGCCATGTCGGGTAGCTTTAGGACTCACAAGCATGCTTATACGTGTCTTGCCTGTATCTTTTCATATACATTCGGTTTGGTTGATATCCCTGAAGTGGGCGTGGAAATGTTAGAAAGTATCCTGTAAACTAAATGTAAATCCTATGTTTCAATTTTGTACCCGAAATTTCTCTTAAGGTTTGTCCTGATAATTATGTCTATGTTACGAGCACCCGAGTCACAGGTATGATTCGTGAGCGGGGTAGCCTTATATTATGTTAATCGCGTGACATGATCGATTTGTGATCGGAGTAATAGATGGATCTATGGTTCGGGCCGTCAACCCTCGGCAGTGCTCATTTAATATATTGCGACGCTTCGACCGTACGCTTCAGCATATTACATGCTATTTATTTGTTTGAGAGATTTTATCATAAGTTATCCTTATTCAAATTGTTTAGCCTGGAAGGAAACTTGAGAATTTTGTGTGCTATTGTTGTCGGGTATTGAAAGGGGGATTTTACTTGCATACTTGACTGTTCTACGTCTACCTGCTTTCCATATTTATTGTTCTTGTTTAATATTGTTGCAACATATTATTACTGTTGAGCTAGTGAGTAATACGTCTACTTATCGTCACTACTTCTTCGAGTTTAGACGGGATACTCACTGGGTACATATTTAAAATTATATGTACTCATGCTACTCTTCTGTACTTAATTTTACAAATTCTGAGGCGGCTGCATCAGGTCCCTATTCTGGTGGTCATCGTTGAGCGTTTCCCATTTAGCTGATTACACGATGAGCTACTTTCCTTGGCGATCTCGGCAGCGCTGTGGAGTCCCCTGCTCACATTCTAGATGTTATTGTCTATTACCCTTCAGACAATATTGTATTTACTAGTAGTATTTCGTTATTCTCTTAGTCGCCTATTGACTTGTGACACTAGGTTCTGGCACCTTTAGCGGTTTTGTCTGAATTTTTTAAAAAAAGCCCTATGTGTTGGAACTACCTTTTGAGTTACATACTCTCCCGTGTTTTCACCTAAAAGTTGTTTAAATGAATTTCTTACTTTAAGAACCCGAAAAAGATTTTAATCACTTAAACATGAAAGTAACCCCCACTAGTAGATAGGCGTTGGCTTGCCCGACCCCGGTGTTGGGCGCCATCACGATCTGAGCGGAATTTAGGTCGTGATAACATGGTATCATAGCTCTAGGTTCACATAGGTCTCACAAGTCATTGGCAAACCTAGTAGAGTCTTGCGGATCGATACAGAGACGTCTGTATTTATCTTCGAGAGGTTATAGGGTGTTAAAAAACCTCTCCTTATTTCTATTCTATCGTGCAGTCGATGGTTACTAAGTCTCACTCTTCTATTCTCTCACAGATGGTGAGGACTTGTGCAACTGATACCCCTGCCCCGGGAGGTGCCGCTACCCCCGCCGTTCGAGGCAGAGGTCGGGGGAGGGTACCGGCCCGACATGGGGGACGAGCGCGTCCTAAAGTATCTCCACTAGCACCCCCACAGGATCCAGTCATGGAGCAGCAGGACGAGGTGCCCCCAGCAGATTTTATGACCGCCCTAGGCTTTCAGGATGTCATGGGCCGTATGATGCAGTTCATAGATACTATGACTCAGGCTGGGTTGTTTCCAGCGGATCCTACCACTTCTCAGGCAGGAGGGGGAGTTCAGACCCCGACTGCTCAGGCCGCAGGTCATGCAGCGGTGGTATATCAGACTCCAGACACTTTACTGGTGGGTGGGGCACAGCCAGCAGCCCCTGAGCTTAGATAAGTTGCGGACGGCGATCCGCAGAAGCTACTTGACAGATGGACTCGATTGCACCCTCCGACCTTTGGAGGTGAGAGGGGTGAGGATGCTCAGAACTTCATTGACAGGTGCAGGGACAGACTACACAACATGAGGATCCTGGAATCCCGTGGGGTTGATTTCACCACTTTCCAGCTTGAGGGTAGAGCACGCAGATGGTGGCAGTCTTACATCCTTGGTATACCAGCAGGTTCACCTCCTATCACTTGGGAGCAGTTCACTCAGCTATTCTTGGACAAGTATATTCCACCCTCTAAGAGGGAAGAGCTGCATTATCAGTTTGAGCAGCTGGAGCAGGGCCAGATGTCTGTGACTGATTACGAGGCCAGACTTTAAGAGTTGTCCCACCATGCCCTCATGATTCTTTCTACTGATGCGGAGAGGGTGCAGAGGTTCGTAGTAGGGTTACATTCTGGTATTAGGGCCAACATGGCCCGAGAGGTGGATATGGGTACTCCTTATCAGCTAGTGGTTGAGATAGCTCGCCGGATTGAGGGTTACCGATCTAGGAGCAGGGAGTAGAGTCAGCAGGACAAGAGAGCTAGATTTTCTTGAGATTTCAGAGGTACCCCAGCTAGGGGTAGAGGTCAGTTTGGCAGAGGTCAGCCCAACAGGCCTCCATATTCAGCTCCACCACCACCTCCTCGTGGTACTCCAGCGAGACCATACTCCAGTGCCATACCGGAGAGTTCTTACCGCCCTCCAGCCATTCAAGGTTCTTCAGGGGGGTATTCAGGTCATCAGGGTCCTCCTAGCCCCTATTTCGGTGCTATGCCAGAGGCTTCTCACCGTTTACCAGCTATCCAGGGTCCTCCTTATTCAGGCCAGCAGAGTATGCCTCTAGTGAGATGCTTCGAGTGTGAGGATTCAGGCCATATGAGGAGGGCTTGCCCCAAACTTTGGGGTAAGGCCGTCCAGCAGAGTTATCAGCCTATGTACTCAGCACAAGCGCCCCGTCCACCTAGAGGTGGAGGGCAGGTTGGTAGAGGTCATCCCAGAGGTGGAGGCCAGGCAGGAGGACCTCAGCGAACTCCTATTCCGTCCAGTGGGGGTCAGTCTTCAGGTAGTCCAGCTAGATTTTATGCTATACCGGCCCGAGCAGATGTAGTGGCCTCAGATGCCGTGATCACATGTATTATTTCAGTATGTGGTAGAGAGGCATCGATACTATTTGATCCAGGATCCACCTACTCATATGTGTCAGCCTTATTGTCTTGCTTTCTGGGTGTCCCTCGTGAGTCTTTGGCTTCTCATATATATGTATCCACCCCCGTGGGTGATTCTGTAGTGGTAGATCGGGTCTACCGGTCTTGTGTGATCTCATTTTGTGGGTACGAGACTAGAGCAGACCTTCTATTGCTCGATATGGTTAACTTTGAGATTATCCTGGGGATGGATTGGCTATCCCCTCATCATGACATCTTGGATCGCCACGCCAAGACGGTTATATTGTCCATGCCCGATGCGCCCAGACTGGAGTGAAGAGGTTCCTCAGTCAGCGCAGCCAGCAGAGTTATTTCCTTCCCGAAGGCTCGACATATGGTCGAGAAGGGTTGTTTGGTTTACCTTGCTTATGTGCGGGACACCACTGCCGAGTCTCCGACTATTAATTCAGTGCCCGTGGTTCGAGAGTTTGCAGACGTATTCCCTTCAGATCTTCCAGGCATGCCTCCGGATCGTGATATTGATTTTTGCATTGACTTGGCTCCAGATACTCAGCCTATTTCTATTCCCCCGTATCGTATGGCTCCTAAGGAATTGAAGGAGTTGAAGGAGCAGCTCGAGGAGTTGTTGGCTAAGGGGTTTATCAAGCCGAGTGTATCTCCATTGGGTGCTCCGGTTCTGTTCGTGAAGAAGAAACATGGGTCTATGCGGATGTGCATTGATTACAGCCAGTTGAACAAGGTCACCATCACTGCCGCGCATTGATGATTTATTTGACCAGTTGCAGGGTGCCAGAGTGTTTTCTAAGATTGATTTGAGATCGGGGTACCACCAATTGAAGATTCGGGCTTCTGATGTCCCGAAGACAACTTTTCGTACGAGATATGGCCACTATGAGTTCTTGGTGATGTCCTTTGGCTTGACTAATGCCCCAACAACATTTATGGACTTGATGAACAGGGTGTTCAGGCTGTACATTGATTCCTTTGTCATCGTCTTCATTGATGACATTCTGATTTATTCACGTAGCCTGGGAGAGCACGAGCAACATTTGAGAGTTGTGCTCCAGACTTTGCGAGAACAGAAGCTATATGCTAAGTTCTCCAAGTGTGAGTTTTGGTTGGATTCCGTGGCATTCTTGGAACATGTTGTATCTAGAGAGGGTATTAAGGTTGATCCTAAGAAGATTGAGGCGGTTCAGAGTTGGCCACGCCCTACTTCAGTTACTGAGATCAGGAGTTTCTTGGGTTTGGCAGGCTACTATCGGCGGTTTGTAGAGGGATTTTCATCCATTGCAGCCCCACTCACCAGATTGACTCAGAGGAATGCCCCATTTTAGTGATCTGACGAGTGTGAGGCGAGCTTTCAGAAGCTCAAGACGGCTTTGACTTCAGCACCGGTTTTGGTATTACCCTTAGGTTCTAGGAGAGAGATTCAACAAGTTTAAAGAACAGGAGATTCAATAGGTTCAAGTCAAAAAATCGTTAAGGATAACAGAGATTCAACAGGTTCAAGTCAAAAAATTAGGGTCTCGTAAGAACTAGAGCAAGAACAGGAGAACCTGCCATGAAACACATGGATGGTGGTGAGGAAGGCATGGCAGCGTTAAAACCCATCAGAGAAAGGCCGGACTCAACCCAGGCAAAGCTCCCGTGGTGGTCCGTCATGGCTGGAACTCATGGAGGTCTTAGAGACTGAGAAGATCTGAGAGATGAGGCTTCGTAGTGGCCGGTGGTCGAAGGAGGTGAGCCTGGAAGTGGCCGGAGATGAAGACTGGAGGCCATCGGAAAACCAGAAGGTTCTAGAGAGAAGGGGGAGAGGAAGAGACTAGAAGAGAGAGAGAGAGAGACGTCTTGGAAATGAGAGACGAGGGGGGGGGGTAGGTAAGGGTTTAATTATGGTAACATTGATCTAGACCGTTGATCTTTTTTTATCAACGGTTCAGATCAAGTGTGGGGTTGGGCCGGGTAACTTCAAGACTGGGCTGGGTCATTTAATTGGGGTCTGGGTTGGGGTTAATTGGGTTCAAAATGTGGCTAAGTTTTAAATGAAATAGGCTAGGTGTTAAATACCCAATAAAAATAGGTAATTAATATTAAAATATCTAATAAATATAAAAAGATGAAATTAAGTTTAAATGGGTAAAAATTAAAATAATCAAACAATATTAAAAATGAAAGAAATATAAATTCGAATTTTAAAAGGTATAAAATGTTGAATTAGGCCATAATTGTAAAATGATTGTAATTGCAATTAAATAAGACCCAATTGGCCAATTAATGAAATAATTGGATTTTAATAAGTAAAAGTGATTATGAATGACATACTGAACTGGAAAATATTTTTATATTATTTAGAGCACAATTTATGAATTATTAAAATATGAAATATTAAATAAATAGAGAAATAATTTAGATAAAAATATGGAAAAATTAGGAAAAATACTCATTATCGCAAAGAGTGATTTTGAAAGCTTATATAAAAGTTTGAAAATAATTTGAGAAAAAATTGGGTATCAACAACTGCCCCTCTTTACCCGGGAAGGATGAAAGAGTTGTCGGGTAAAGATATGATGGCCAATTTTGACCGAGTGGAAATTTGGGATAGAATTTGGCCGCACCCTGGTTTCTGAGCTACCTACATATCCTTGTTTTTACAAGAATCAGGCCGTACGTAGTTCCGGAATCATCAGCGAAATATACCGGTGATGTTTCACAAGGACAGACGCAAGGTGCGAGGTAGGGTAAAAGTAGGAAATTCTCACGGGGTGATGTCGAAGAACTGGAGTTGTTTGATCCTGCCTGGTTGGCTGTTCCAGCCGGGTTACCTGCAGATAGAGAACAAGCGTATATTGTGCATAATATAAACATGATGCAAGTTACCGTCAGACTATGAATGCTGTCCTTGGACATTTAGGATGATGTCCTTAGACCATGATGTCCTAGGCCATGAAACGCTTGGTGCGGGATTCACAGGCTATGAAATGATGTTCTCGGGCCATGAGGATGGTGCCTCCGAACCATGATGCCTTTGAATAATGAATTGCAAGTTGAATATAAGAGATCCTTAGTCCATGAAATGATGTTCTCGGGCCATGAGGATGGTGCCTCCGAACGATGAAGCCTTTGGACAAGTTTGCGATATTGCAGCCCATGAAGAATGCAGTAGCATGATGTTGGCAAGATAGAGCTTAGTCTTAAAAAAAGAAAGAGGGCATAGCATAGCCCGAAAGAAGGCGTAAATAAATAAGGTGACTGCTTTGAAAAGGTAGAAAGGAGCTTAGTGTAATGAAATAAGATACGGAGAGAGGTAGTGTAGAACCTCGGAAGGCGGAATTATAGCCTTATGCAATGCAGGAAATAAAATGCAGGGGAGGTAGCGCTTAACCTCGAAAGGTAGAAAGGTAGCCTTATGCAGGAAGTAAATGCAGATGGAGGTAGAGCTTAACCTCGGAAGGTAGAAAGTTAGCCTTATGTAGGAAGTAAATGCAGAGGAGGCAGCGCTTAGTCTCGGAAGGCAGAAAGGTAGACTTATGCAGATGTGAATGCAGATGGAGGTAGAGCTTAACCTCATGCAGACGGAGACAGAGCTTAGTCTCGAAAGGCAGAATGGTAGCCTTATGCAGATGCGAATGCAGATGGAGGTAGAGCTTAACCTCATGTAGATGGAGACAGAGCTTAGTCTCGAAAGGCAGAATGATAGCCTTATGCAAAGATGTGAATGCAAATGGAAGTAGAGCTTAACCTCATGTAGACGGAGACAGAGCTTAGTCTCGTAAGGCAGAATGATAGCCTTATGCAAAGATGCGAATGCAAATGGAGGTAGAGCTTAACCTCATGTAGACGGAGACAGAGCTTAGTCTCGTAAGGCAGAATGATAGCCTTATGCAAAGATGCGAATGCAAATGGAGGTAGAGCTTAACCTCATGTAGACGGAGACAGAGCTTAGTCTCGGGAGGCAAAATGGTAGCCTCATGCAATGATGCGAATGCAGATGGAGGTAGAGCTTAACCTCGGAAGGCAGAAAGGTAGCCTTATGCAATGTAGAAAATAAAGCGACAGTAAGAGTTCTTAGTTGGTGATAAAGTGTGGTGATACGATTGTTGTGAATGAAGTATCATTTGCAATGATGATAATAGTAAGCGTTGGCATGTGCGATGAGTTCGAGAGCGTATCCTTGAGAAACATGCGTCTTGTGGGGATAATGAGATGTCTTGGGCTTTTGTCTTATTTGTGCCTGCATCCAAAGAAAAATTGTGAGTTCTGTAAAGGGGAGAGTTAGTTCGTATCCCCGCTGGCTCGGATCAGACTGTCTGCTTGATGATGATGACTTTTTTTGTACCACAAGGGTAGCGTTGCTAAGACAAGCTGTTTTTAAAAAATAAATATGCATGGTTTTATAAAAATATGATATAACATATAAAAAAATTAATTTTCTTTGGGTAACCGACGACCACGACGCGGTTTGAGACATTGCAACCTCTCTTGCTGCGGATATTTGAGGGTCCTCCTCAACATTTTGCCCCAGTTTGATGGGTGAAGGCTTTTGGTTGTTACTGGTGCGGTGCTCGGCCGAACTTGCTTCGGAATTTTGAGGTCCCTCTTCAAAATTCTGCCCTAGTTTCCATTCGTGGGGGAAATGAAAAATTTATTAAAATATGACCGAACCCATAGGGCTGCCTACGTATCCCCTCTTAAACGGGAATCAGGTCAGGCGTAGTTCAATTTACAACATTGATATAAGCATAACAATTACATATAGTAGCGCTTGACTGCATCTGAATTGATTGGTTTAGCCAAACGTCTCCATCCATTTCCGCCAGTATGAGTGCTCCTACTGTTAGCAATCGGTGAACCATGTACGGGCCTTGCCAATTGGGAGAGATTTCCCTTTTTCTTCGTCTTTATGAGGAAAGATTTTCTTTAACACCAGCTGCCCCGGTGTGAATCGTCTTGGTTTGACTTTCTTGTTGAAGGCTCTGGTCATTCTATTCTGATATAGCTGACCATGACAAACCGCGTTCATTCTCTTTCCGTCTATGAGGGCCAATTGCTCATAGCGGCTTCTTACCCATTCTGCGTCGCTGAGCTTGGCTTCTTGTATGATTCTCAAAGATGGAATCTCAACTTCAGCAGGAATGACGGCTTCTGTACCGTATACCAACATGTAAGGAGTTGCCCCGGTTGATGTGCGAACTGTGGTGCGATATCCCAAAAGAGCAAATGATAATTTCTCATGCCATTGCTTGTGCTTTTCTATCATTTTCCTCAATATCTTCTTGATGTTTTTGTTGGCGCCTCAACAGCTTCATTCATTTGAGGTCTGTATGTTGTAGAATTCTTGTGCTTGATCTTGAAGGTTTCACACATTACTCTCATCAAATCACTGTTGAGATTGGAACCATTATCGGTGATGATTGACTCTGGAACTCCACACTGACAAATAATGCGGTCGCGGACAAAGTCGGCTACCACTTTCTTAGTAACTGCTTTGTAAGAAGCTGCTTTGACCCATTTGGTGAAATAGTCAATGGCAACCAGAATGAACCTGTGTCTATTGGAGGCTGCAGGCTTGATTGGTCCAATGACATCCATGCCCCAAGCAGCGAACGTCCAGGGTGAGCTTGTTGCATTAAGCTCGCTGGGAGGTACCTTTATCATATCCCCGTGTATTTGACATCGATGGCATTTGCGGACATACTAGATGCAGTCTGTTTCCATGGTCATCAAGAAATAACCAGCCTGAAGTATCTTCTTTGCTAGAACAAACCCGTTCATATGAGGACCGCATGTACCAGCATGTATTTCCTCCAACAGCTTCGTTGCTTCCTTTGCCTCGACACACCTTAGCAAACCCAGATAGGGATTCCTCCTATATAGGATTCCTCCACTGTGAAAGAAGTTGTTTGATAACCTTCGAAGAGTGCATTTTTGAGTAGCGTTTGCAAGTTCTGGGTACTTTCCCTATGCCAAGTATTCCTTAATGTCATGAAACCAATGCTTTCCATCTGCTTCTTCTTCAACGTGGGCGCAGTTGGCCGGCTGATTGTGAATCCCCACCGGGATAGGATCAATGAAGTTCTTATCTGGATGCTGGATCATAGATGACAAGGTGGCCAGTGCGTCAGCGAACTCATTCTGGATTCTGGGAACGTGCCGGAATTCAATCTTTGTGAACCTCCATCTCAATTCCTACACACGATGTAGGTAGGGTATTATCTTGGAATTCTTGGTCGCCCATTCTCCTTGGACTTGGTGTATCAATAAGTCTGAGTCACCAATTACTAATAATTCCTGAACATTCATGTCGATGGCCAAATTGAGCCCAAGGATGCAGGCCTCATATTCAGCCATGTTGTTGGTGCCGGGGAATCTGATTTTGGCGGATACCAGGTAGTGCTGGCCGATTTACGAAATCAAGACTGCTCCAATACCCACGCCTTTGAAGTTTGCGGCCCCATCAAAGAACATTCTCCAATCGTCGTAGGATTCTGCAATGTCCTCTCCTACGAATGACACTTCCGCATCGGGGAAATAACTTTCCAATGGTTCGTATTCTCCGCCCACAGAATTTTCAGCAAGATGATCGGCTAATTCTTGTCCCTTGACCGCCGTTTGAGTTACGTAAATGATGTCGAACTCACTTAACAGGATCTTCCATTTAGCTAGCTTGCTAGTGGGCATGGACTTCTGAAAGATGTACTTGAGCGGATCCATCCTTGATATGAGGTACGTTGTGTAGGCGCAGAAATAATGTCTCAGCTTCTGTGCGACCCAAGTAAAAGCATAACAGGTGCGCTCTAATAGAGAATACCGGGCCTCATACGGAGTAAACCTCTTGCTGAGGTAGTAAATTGCTTGCTCTTTCCTCCTTGTTTTGTAATGTTGCCCGAGAACACAACTGAAAGCTCCATCTAATACAGCCAGGTAGAGTAATAAGGGTATACCCGGCTTTGGGGGTACTAAGACTGGTGGTGTTGAGAGATACTCTTTGATTCTGTCGAAGGCTTTTTGACAATCCTAAGTCCATTTGGTGGCAGCAACCTTTCTTAGCATTTTGAAAATTGGTTCACAAATGACGGTAGACTGGGCTATGAACCGGCTGATGTAATTGAGCCGTCCCATGGCTTTGACCTTTGATGCATCTGGCTCTATTCCTCGATGACTGACAATGAACCCTAGCATCTTGCCAGCAGGAACCCCGAACGCACAGTTTGCGGGGTTAAGTTTCAGATTGTATTTCCGTAACCTGTTGAAGAACTTTCTCAAATCTCCCATGTGATCAACAACTTTCTTTGATTTGATGATCACTTCATCCACGTATACCTCGATCTCCTTGTGAATCATATCATGGAATATAGTAGTCATAGCTCTCATGTAAGTGGCCCCTGCATTCTTCAGACCGAATGGCATCATTTTGTAGCAATACACTCCCCACGGCGTAATGAATGCCGTTTTCTCAGCATTTTCCTCGTCTATCCAAATCTTATGGTAACCAGCAAAACAATCTATAAAAGGACCGCAGTTCGTGCTTGGAATAATTTTCAATTAAGATGTGTATGTTTGGCAAGGGGAAGTCGTCTTTCGGACTGGCCCGGTTAATATCCCGGTAGTCAACGCAGACTCTGACCTTCCCATCTTTCTTTGGTACAGGCACAATGTTAGCTAAGCATGCAAGATATTCGACCACTCGGAGAACCCCGGCGTTGATCTGTTTGGTGACCTCTTCTTTGATATTCAAGCTCATGTCTGGCTTGAACTTTCTGAGATTTTTCTTCACTGGTGGGCATGTTGGATTGGTTGGCAGCTTGTTGGCCACAATAGATTTACTGAGGCCAGTCATGTCATCATATGACCAGGCGAATATGTCTTCATATTCCCTTAAGAATTCCGTATATTCCTTATTTTCTAACGGCGACAGATGAATGCTGATGCGTGTTTTTTTGGCGATCATTGCGTTTCCCAGGTTGATGACCTCAGTCTCGTCCAAGTTAGACTTAGGTCTATTCTCAAAGTTCTCGACCTCTTTAATACTATCCTCAGGTATATCATCATCGTCTGACTCGGAATCCGTTTGTTGCGTTGCCTCATTGCAGGTCACAGTTGTCGGTTCATCAAGATAAGTAATAGTAATGGTGTGTAAAATAAAGTAATGGGGAGGAAAACAGTAACAAGTAAATATAAGATTTATAAAGAAACTGGAAATGCTTGGATAAATTGAGTAATTGTTTGAACATAGGAGCTCTTTCTTGCAGAAATTAAAAATGTGAAAAGGAAGAAAATTCTTTAAATAAATGAACTGTAAATAATGCTCATTTTTTTAGCCTTGCTACCGCGAGGCTCGACGGGCTTTGGTTGTCCTGGCGGACCAATTGTTGAGATATGATCCCTTGCTCACAATTTGTATGGAAGGGCCTTCCTCCCCCTCCTCTTCAAGAATGACATAGCAGTCCATGTCCTCATCTTCCAGAAATAAATCCCCCATCGCTGCTAGCGCCTCCTCCTCGTCTGCACCATATGTGATGTTAGCTGGTTGGAAAGTCTGCTCTATGTGGGGTATTGGCTGCTCCAATGGGTAATAGGGGTCGCGCCATGGTGGCGACCAGTCCTTGAACTCCTTCCAAGTGTACTCGTACCCTAGACCAAAAGTAGTACCATGCTTCTTGAGTGTTATTGGCTTTGTTATTCCTTGAAGATTCTTACCGATCCCTTTACCCGGCCCGTACCCTTGCCAGTTCAATATGCTTTCGGTCTTACTGCACCACCACTTGTCTTTGTCAATGGCGTTAACACATTCCACGTTGTGATATATTTCTCCACCCAACTTCCTCTTTCCATCGATGACCGAAAAGGTCTGGCGACCGTAGATATGGTTGCTACCGTCGCCATGAATGATTACCTCTTGGTGATTCCATTCAAACTTCACAGCTTGGGGTAGGGTTGATTCCACGGCCCCAGCAACGTGGATCCAAGGTCGTCCCAACAGTAAGTTGTAGGAGGCAGGCACATCTATCACTTAGAAATCTACATCGAACCAAGTTGGTCCCATCTGTAAGCATAAGGTGATTTCCCCCATGGTGGACCTCTGCGAACCATCGAAGGCCTTTACGTTGATCTCTCCTTCCTTTATCTCATGTAGACTCTTGCCCAATCTCTTGAGCATGACCAGTGTACAGATGTTGAGGCTGGAAGCCCCATCAATTAGGATCCTTGTGATGAAATGATCCTCACATTGTACAGTGATGTGTAGTGCTCTGTTATGCCCTAGCCCCTCGGGCGGTAGCTCATCTTCATGAAAAGTGATCTTGTGACTATCCAGTATCTGCCCCACCATGTTGGCTATTTCCCCACTGGTGATATTGTCTGGCATGTATGCTTCACTCAGCACCCTTAGCAAAGCACTCCTGCTAGTTTCAGAGTTTTGTACGGGGAGAGGATAGATATTCAATTGGTGGAGGATTGAGTATTCCTTGGCTTGTATCTTTCTCCACTGATCGTTTGAACCTATTTCAATAATGGGGGGACGGTTTTTGGATTTCTTACTAGACTCGGCCAAATGTTCAGGGGTATAAACTCTGCCAGTTCTCGTCATACCCTGTGCAGCGATGGATTCTTNGGGGGGGGGACGTTTGTTGGCCTGGTTGCTAGAATCGGCCAAATGTTCGGGGGTATAAACTCTGCTAGTTCTTGTCATACCATGTGCAGCGATGGCTTCTTCGGACTTGGCTTTACCTTTTCTCCTTGCTTCAGCGGTATAGTCCCACGGAATGGCGTCTGAGTAAAAGGGTGTCGTTGTTGATATTGCCACTGGGATAGGGGTGGTCATTCTTATTCCTGCCGGAGTATATGTTATAGATGGCCGGATTGCAACTTCGAGCGGTCGCACAAACTCGACTTTGATCGGTCCTGGGGCCTTTCCTTCGGTGGGTGGTCTTGATTTCAAACTCAAGTGGAATAGACATGTTTAACTCAACTTCCTCAGATGGCTGCATCTGGACCACGATCGGATTAAGAGTAATCGCAGGCTTCTTCGGATCACCCTCGGCAATTAGCCCAATTGACCCCTCGGGATCCCAATCATCTTAAACCTCAATCATGTGGACACCGCCTTTATGGTCAGGTAGCGGATTATTGCGAACATTAGGAGCAGGGTCCTTGGCTACAATGATCTTGTTATCTATGAGGGTTTGTATCTTGTCTTTCAAGGAACGACATTCCTCGATGGTGTGTCCCTTCATGCCAGAGTGGTAAGCACATGTTTTTTTGGAGTTGACCCACTGAGATGGGTTTTCAGGGACAACAGCAGGAATAGTTGTGACATAACCGGCGGCTTTAAGCTTTTCGTGTAATTGGTCAATGGGTTCAGCTATGGCAGTATACTATTTTGGTGGACGACGATCGAAGTTTGGGCGAGGTCTCGGGAAGTTTTGGCGATTAAGTGGTGATTGATAGTGGGAAGGTTAGAAATTGTAGGCATTATAGACGGGAGCCGGTTGTGAGTATCTGGGCGAGGTAGGCTGATATGTGGATTGTGGAGTTTGGTAGGTGGGTGAGGGTGTCTGGTATTGAGGTGAAAGTGCTTGGTAGCTTGGAGCTGGTTGGTATGTGAAGGAAGGTGCGGGTCATACTTGGTATTTGGGAGGGGACTTGGCTTGCTGTGCCACCATCACGGCTCCTACATCCCTTTTCTTGGACACACCACCGGATTGCAGAGCTTTATTGGTAGCCTGTAATGCTTCAAAATTAGTAACCATACCGTTTTTTATGCCTTCCTCGATTCGCTCTCCCAAGTTGATGATATCAGAAAACTTGTGACCCTCGACCATCATCAGCCTCTCATAATACTGAGGATCCTGAGCGCGTACAAAGAATTTCTTCATTTGTTCCTCTTCTAAGGCCGGTCTGACCTTGGCAGCTTCTGACCTCCAACGAGTAGCATACTCGCGAAAGGTCTCTGTTGGTTTCTTCTTCAAGTTCTGGATGTAGAACACATCTGGTGCATTCTCTGTGTTGAATCTGAATCTATCCATAAAGTCTGTAGCCATGGTCACCCAATTGATCCATTTCTTTGGATCCCGGTTGATGTACCAGGATAGTGCATCACCTTTCAAACTCCTCATGAAGAGTTTCATGCGGATCCGTTCATCTTTCCCCACGCTGACCAATTTGTCGCAGTAAGTCCTCATATGGACTCTTGGGCCACCAATACCATCAAACATCTCGAACTTAGGAGGTTTGTACCCCTCAGGCAGTTCAACATCTGGCTGTATGCAAAGATCCTCATAGTTCAATCCCTCAACCCCTTTAACTCTTTCGACGCCCTGAACTCGGTTGGTTAATTTCTTGAGTTCCTCGGCCAGATTCCGGATGAGCTTATCCTTCTCGTCGGACTCATGGGTATGTGGTGTGGAATGATCTACGGTTTCCACATAAATGGGGTTGTCATAAGCCTAGAAGTGGTCTCTCGTCTGATCCTGAAGAGGCAGAGTATTGTAGTGACATGTGTTGCGTGGTGCTGGTGCAACGGGATCTTTGGGGTGATTAGGTTGTTTGGGGATGTTTTGGGGAAAAGTGGGATTGAGAGTATTTTGGAAGTGAACGTCTGGGACATTGAGGGAGAATGATAAGTGGGCCAAGTTCTTGACTTGGTCAAGTTCCTCTTGGAACTTTAGAAGCTTCTCTCTAGTGGAGACATACCCTCGTGCAGAACCTGAATACCCTGACCATCAGTGATCTCAACCAGTTCATCCCTGTTGTCTTTTCTAGTATCGCTTGCATCTGCCATCTTGGTTTTACCCTTGTTTTTTCCTTTGGGAGGACTGGGAGGAGGAGGGCCCTTTGATCTGGTGCAATAAGTTGTTGATGCCAGAGTGCACGAACTAACCTTTGGGGAAGGGGAATAACTAACAAAAAGGTAGTGAAGTTAGTGAAGATTATGAAGAATATTGCGGTAATTTAAATACGTAATGCGAAAAATGTAAAACGCATCCTAAGTTGGGGAACCTCTTTATGCCTGAGGTAGGCCTAACGACAAATTAATTTGGAGAACTTAAATACTAAATGCCTCATTTTATTGATAATAAAAATAGACAAATCCAACTTGACTCTAAAAATACGGAAATATAAAATTTCACTAATGGCCAGTGGCCTTATTACATCAAAAGCAAAGTAAAGACAAACCCTATCTATTTGGTCGCAGAAGGACCTTCCCCAAACTCGACACCTCTACTTGCCTTGATCAACATTCCCATCTCGCGGAGTCCCAACAACAAGTAGGTTTTGGCTAGAATTCCCGCTTCAGCTCCCTCGGTCTTTTGACAAGTCTCGATCCTCCTAAGGAACTTTTCCTCCAAGTCAACTATGCCTCGTTCCAAGTGTGCTAGCCTCTGGGTGGAAGTGATGGCCATGTCCTTCCATTCCTCGATCAACTTTTTGTTGGCTATGTGGATTTTGTGATGATCTTCTTCACAGTCACGGAGCCTTTTGCGAAGCTGGTTAAGCCTAGTTATTGCCTCAGCTTTCTCATCTATGACCCTACGTCCTCGAGCGAACCGTGGCTCAATACTTCCTCCCCAGTTATCTTCAAACCATCCCAGATAGTAAGGAGAGCAACCTGCATGATACCTGTCGGGCTCGATAGTATCCTTCTCCAACCGGATCCTGCAGTGCCACAATTGCTGAGCTTGACACTTGTGAGGGCTGTCATCATTTTGGAAGTCCGCCTTGAGGTGACTTATTTTCTCGACCCTTGGGACGACTTGCTTCCTCCCTGCCTGCCTCATGACGCGAATCGGGACGTAAGGGTATGTCCCTCTTAAGACCAATCAATATCAGGAATGGAGTGTCTCTGGTCCGAATGATGAATTCGTCTGTCAGGAACCACTCGAACATCCATTGGATCTGATCCTCAGTCAGATTTTCCAATAACTCGACCCATCCATTGGCATTTTCTGGCTATGCAAACATGTCAAGGATGTAGTTCATACTCTTTGGATGATGGAAAGCAATATGATCATCCCAAACTCTCCTATGTATGTCTTGCCGGTAGTCACCCATTTGCAAATGCTCGGTGAGGCAAAGCTAAAGTAGCAGGTTGAAACCCTCAAAATGTTTCGCTCCTCGTTGACAGTTCTCCAAAGCTCGGTATATGTCAGCAACAATTATAGGTACAATGCTGAAATCCTGTCCGTCGATCCCTTCCATTAGAGTCTTGGTGACCATAGCCAATCTGGTGTGGATTCTCCCTTCTTTGTCCGGAAGACCATCAATCCCAAAAAGTAGAATATAAAGATGAATACCCGGCGGTGAATGTGTCCTAGAGAGGTGAGGGCGAACTCTTCCTGGTATGTGCGGTAAGACTGACTACAACCATACCTCTCGTACAAAAAGTCAAAGGGGATGTATGAGTATTCCAAGCATACTAAATCCGGATTCTTCTTGAGTCCCATCATCTTGAGGAAACCCCGGCCTGTTCGGTTTTCAGGCATCAATAACCCTTGAGACTCCCAAGGCAAACCAACTAAACCCCCTATTTCCTCTTGCAGCGGTGTCATCTCATTGTTCCCAAATCTAAAAACCGACTGATCACAGTCCCAGAATAAAGTTGCAGCCTTTATCACCATGTTATTAGGTTGAATGTCCAAGAGACAGGGCAAGTTGCTCAGGTGTTTCCTGACTGCTATTTTGTCGCTTGAGTGCAAGTCTTCCCACCAATTTAGAAGTTTTGGGTGGATGTTGGTGACCATGCCGAATCTGGGGACCTCGTGCCTCATCTCTGCAAAGTAAATAGGTTAGGCCCTTACCCCCACCGGACTCGGCCGTTTAACATCAATAATTAGCATGAGCATTTAAGTTCTCCAAATAAATGCACAAAATGTGAATGCGTCTTTTTGGGTTCCAGGGAAACCCAATGGACTTTGGACAAGGCTATCTTAAAGGCCATTGTGCGGACTACACGTTATCCCGGCTAGGTTTGACCATGATACATGCAACATACAATAGAGTAAGGTTTCTATTGGGGTTTTAGACTGGTACCCTGAGCGGACAACTCAAGGGGGAAGGCACGGAACCGTCGACTGCACCGATGATCGACTAGTTTTATCACAAATACGCCTTTCCGAATTTAGGGGATGATAATATTGGAATAGCAAAACCACTCATTCTAAGTGTTGCTATAGGATTTGTTTGGCACGAGTGGAATATGAATGCGGAGCATGATATGCAATAATAAGCATTAAAATAGATAGGCATGTATTTTTACGTTTGAGGAAAACGGTAAAGAAAGGAAATACAACAGTTATAATGGAAAACGGTTACAAAGAAAACACGAAGATATGTTAGTTACGTTTGGGTGAAATAAATACTTGTAAAAAGTAAACAGTCAACAGCATATAACGGGGAATAGGAAAAGGCGTAAGCATTTAAATGTAAATTAAAAGGTCCAAATTCACAAAGCAAATTGTAATGGTATAAGCCTAGGGAAGATCCCCAGCAGAGTCGCCATGCTGTCGCGCCCCCTTTTTTCTATCGCACGGGTTAGGTGCGGAAAGATCAGGTTTATGACATTTTGGACAACTCCTTAAAAGAAAGGGTTTAAGGAAGAGTCGCCACCTAACGATTTTTATGGTGCGTTAGGGCACCTAGAGTTGATAACTCATGAACTAGTTTGCGTTACCAGAGATTGGGTAAGGGATTGAAATTATCCCAAGGGGAAGGTGTTAGGAACCCCTCAAGATCCACAACTGTGGGTCCCAGCCAATAAGTTTTGTGAATTTGGACGGTGAACAAGTAGCAAGTAAGGTTCATATAAGAGGGGATTTCAAACAAGCTAAAAAAAATATTTAAAAGATTGGAGAAAGTACAAAATTAAACATTTGAAAAGAAACTGTCATAGGTTTAAAGTAATACGGATCACATCAATGCAATACCCGGTATGTCACACCTCAAAGAAGCGGCTACACGTGATATTAGCGCACCGGTCACCATATCTGTATTCTACCCTTCCCACCCCGTAAAGGTTATGTAAAAATACGTGTGTTTGTTACGAATGCTTATTGCGTGCCATTACCCGTCCCATTCTATAAGTCCTGGAGGGTGTTTAGGACTACTAATCCTACAAGGCAGGAACTAGGCTGAACCCTTAGGTTTAAAGGACAAAATACTAGGCGACATATAAAACAAGTAGGACTGCACATATAAGGGAACATATAAAGGGGAAAATAAAGGCTCACAAATCCCTCCACAGATAGACATACAATTGGAACGTCTCAAACACACTTAAGGTCTCAACGACGGGAGTTTAGAAGTAAGTCAGTAAGTTGCAAAGGATCTACTTTGAAAAAGACTTAGCGATAGGGTAGACAATTCAACTTAAATTGAGTACTTCAGGAAATAGTTGATTTTCAAAAATACCGTAGTTAAAGGCAGCGGTAAGATTTAGAAGTACGCAGTGATTTAAAGTTTTCAGAAAGCATAGAAGAGAATCATTAAAGCATGGGTTTGAAGTAATATAGTAATTTTAAAAGATAAGTGACTAAAATACAATAGCTTAACATATAGTAATAGTTGTCAGTTTACAGAGAACTGTAGTAAAAGAAGTAGTAAGATGGTATCAAAATATAGTAACTTTAAAGAAATACAAAGCAAGGATTCGAAATGGCACGATTTTGAGAAGAGTGAGGTATCTTTGAAAACCTAGTAGTTTAAAAACATAATAGAACAGGAATCAGTAAAAATCAGTAAAAGGAAATAGATGCACAATTTCGAGACTGTTTTAAAATAGAGCAGGAGTTTTAATAAAAGCAAAGTGAACTTCAGTGAGGTAAAACAAGAATGGGAGCAGCAGGGTTCAAAATGTTTAAAGGGGACTGATCGGTTTTAATGATAGCAAACAAAGCACAATCGATTTGATTTTATACATGTTAGGCCTAAGGTTTGCTTAGGCGTCGTATACATTGCCTACTTATTTTAAAGGGTGAACATGCATATTTCAGTTCTGATTTTAAGGGGACATGAGTGATGATACATTTGCAGAAAACGTTTCAAACCAGTTGACCATATTTTAGCGGGATTATTGAATTAGATATATGTTAACTAGGCATTCAAATTCTGATAAATAAGAAGTCCTAAGAGCAGGATATCTAATGCACAAAGTATCATTCTAAAAACATGGTTTCTATATGTCATGGTTATAAAAATGCATGAGCAATACATTATGGCAGCTTTTGTTACTCATTTAGTTATACTGGGAACATGGTGTCAGATGGCATGAATATAATAGATGTGTTGAAATAAAGAATCTAAACATGATTTTTAATGCATGGTATGCATGTCCTAAGCATGATACTATTGCACATATAGGGAAATAAAGCCTATAGTCATGATTTCTACCAATACTACACCAAATATGCATAGTTCCCTCCCATATTCACTATCCAACCCCAATCATTTGTTTACAAATTATTACAGACCATATCAAATGAATTACAATAATTACTAAGAGAAAAACAAGAAGTTATTCTATAGGGAGCCTTCAAACAGGCCCAACCTTCCAGCCTCACCCCTTTCTAGTTTCACAGCCTTACATAGCCTGGGTGAGGCAAAGCTCCCTAAGGCCCTTGTGAGGGCCCAGGCCAATACCAGCACCCAGCAATTGCCAAAGTTGAGATAGGTGCAGTGTAGAATTACCTGCCTAAGTGTGTCAAAGTTCAGAGGGAACTCCCTAAGCAATGCTAACACTGAGGGGGTGGAACCTAAAGGTCTAAGAATAGTGTGAAGTGCTTAAAAAGAGTTGGGTTTGAAAAGGAGATTTGAAATAACATGGCTTCAGAGGATAATATAAAGATCTTTTATGAAAACCAGTTTGAAAAGGAAGCAGCAGAATAGTCACAACTCAGTAGGTATGCAGAGTTTAAGAAAACAAACACAAACAGGGGAAAGGGGGTTAGGGAAGAGTAATGGTAGCAGCATATTTGCACGTAATCAGTCCTTAGAGCAAAGTTACAGATTTTCACATAATGTGATATGCCAAGATACAGATCTGAGAATACCAACTCTTATAGGTGCATTAGAAGCCAGACAGTTGATAAAGAAAATACATAAAGAGATGCTAGATATGCAGAAAGAAGAAGTCAAAGAGTCACATAGGCCATAATGAATCTTAGAGAGGAAAACAGGAGTCATGTTAGGCTAGAAGAAGAAGAGAGATCATAGAAAGAGAGTAGACATACTAGTTACATGGTAGGCAATAGAACCATAAGTAAAAGCACAAAAGAAACAACAAGAATCTTAACCAGAATTGAAACATATTGTTTTAGGATGCTGTAAACTTAAATTAGAACATACCAGTGATAAGAGAGAGTAGGAGAATGAAAGAGCCAAGTATGAGCACAATATTGGCCTAGGCTTATAGCCGGCCAATAGCAAACAATAGCAGAGTAAAGAAAAGGATAGAGAAAGCACAAGAGAGAGCTTAGAGTAGTACTGATAAGAGAGAAGAACACAAGTCTGTCTGTGTGTCATTGAAAGACATAGAGTATTTATAGTTGTAAATAGGTAGTAAAAGAAAATGGTAAAAAGAGGACAGAATCAAATCACTGTAAGAAAATATCCGGTTCCCTTAAGTCAAGGGATTCAAACTCAGAATGGTAAAACACATAGCCATATAAGGAAAATAAAGTCAGCACAAGACTTAAATAAGGAAATAATCAAGGTCTGGTAAGTAACAAAGAATCTCGAAATCAACTAACAAGAATCAAGACAAATCACTACCTTAAATTAAGGGGTTGGAATTCAAACAATAAAGCTCATAGGCAAAGTAAAAGGAATCAGTCAAGAATTGATTTTAGGAAAAGATTTAGGCAATAGAGTAAACAATTAGGGCCGGATTCAGAGATTCCAATCAAGAGGAGACTCATGGCAATCAATCAATCCAAACAAACATATAGTACTTGTTAACAATAGGGGAATCAACATCGACTAGGAGAGAATTATTGAACATATAAATAGAGAAGGCAAACAGTAGTAGCAACCTACAGGCCTGGCAATATTGGCAGTAAGAGGCTAGAGATAGACACATATATGAAGCAAGTAGGTAAAGAGCCTTAAAATGGCTGGCTCGTAGCAATATAGTCATGAAAGCTCAACAAGAATCAAGAAGTCAAAACAACATATAGATACGAAAATAGAAGTCCAAGGGAATTAGAGTTTTCATCATAAAACAGGTTAAAATCAGTAAGAACATGGAATCAGTAATCATACAAGAGAGAAACTCAGACATACAAGTTGAAATCAATTCGAACCAGTATAGAAAAGACTTAGAGAAAACCCTAACAAAAAATAAATATTCAGAGAAATTTTAAACTTGATGAATCTTAAAGATCTAGTCGAGAATAGCGTAAACCATAAAGAAACAAGTTTAAAATCGTTAAGGATAACAGAGATTCAAGAGGTTCAAGTAAAAAAATTAGGGTTTCGTAAGAACCAGAGCAAGAACAGGAGAACCTACCATGAAACTCATGGATGGTGGTGAGGAAGGCATGGCAGCGTTAAAACCCATCGGAGAAAGGCTGGACTCAACCCAGGCAAAGCTCCCTTGGTGGTCCGGCATGGCTGGAACCCATGGAGGTCTTCGGGACTGAGAAGATCGGAGAGATGAGGCTTCGTAGTGGCCGGTGGTCGAAGGAGGTGAGCCTGGAAGTGGCCGGAGATGAAGGCTGTAGGCCATCGGAGAACCAGAAGGTTCTAGAGAGAAGGGGGAGAGGAAGAGACCAGAAGAGAGAGAGAGAGAGAGACGTCTTGGAAATGAGAGACGAGGGGGGTAGGTAAGGGTTTAATTATGGTAACATTGATCTGGACCGTTGATCTTATTTAATCAACGGTTCAGATCAAGTGTGGGGTTGGGCCGGGTAACTTCAAGAATGGGCTGGGTCATTTAATTGGGGTCTGGGTTGCGGTTAATTGGGTTCAAAATGTGGCTAAGTTTTAAATGAAATAGGCTAGGTGTTAAATACCCAATAAAAATAGGTAATTAATTAATTAAAATATCTAATAATTATAAAAAGATGAAATTAAGTTTAAATGGGTAAATATTACAATAATCAAACAATATTAAAAATGTAAGAAATATAAATTCGAATTTTAAAAGGTATAAAATGTCTAATTAGGTCATAATTGCAAAATAATTGTAATTGCAATTAAATAAGACCCAATTGGCCAATTTATGAAATAATTGGATTTTAATAGGTAAAAGTGATTATGAATGACATACTGAACTGGAAAATATTTTGAAATTATTTAGAGCACAAAATTTATGAATTATTAAAATATGAAATAATAAATAAATAGAGAAATAATTTAGATAAAAATATGGAAAAATTAGGAAAAATATTCATTATTGCAAAGAGTGATTTGAAAGCTTATATACAAGTTTGAAAATAATTTGAGGAAAAATTGGGTATCAACATACAGAATTACAAAGGACATACAAAATAACCTATTCAAGGAAAACATCACATGCCTGGGGATTCTTACATAAAAGGATCAATATAAATCAACAAGTAGACAACCAGTAGGGTAGAGGTCAGAGTTTTCAAACATTTAAATAGCAATCACTTATTGACACGAAGATATACTCATAGAAATCAACATGAAGAGGTCATAACAATGAATCAAGCGAAAGTCATAAAGAACACACGAGTACACATAGTCAAACAATAAGGATCAACCTAGAACACTAGGGTTTCAGCAATAACAGTTCAACAAAAAAGAAATCATGAGATAATCGCTTAAACATAGCATAGATGACTAAAATCAAAAGGGAATACTGTTTTGAGAACAGGGTATAGAAACCCTAGCTTTTGAAATTGTTAAAAATGAGATTTTCCGGAGAAAACCATAGAGAAACTTCATAATATTGTAAAATGTAAAACGGATCTTAAAAGAAACCCAGAAATACAAAAGGTTAGGGTTTCGTGGAACCCATAAAAGAGGGCAAACCTCATGAACGGCAATCGATTTAGGCCGTAGAGACTGCAAGCTTACTCAAACGGCTGGGATGGCCGAAAATGGCAGGAGACCCAAAGGGAGGTGAGTGAACCGCTCCAGGCTCGTCTGAAGAGCTTAAGAGGTCGCTGAATAGGTGAGAGGCAAGCATGTGGCCAGGAGATGATAGAGAATCAGGGTTCCGGTGAGAATACACCGGAGAAGGCGACTGGAAAACATCGGATAAGATGAAGTCAAGAGACTTCTAGAGAGTCGTAGAGAGATAGAGAGATAGAGAGATGAACCGCCTCGAAGGGAAATGAGACGAAGGGGGGTTTAGGTTAGATTTAATTATGGTAAGAGGCATCTGGGTCGTTGATCTAATTTGATCAAGGGCTTAGATTAATTCGGAACTGGGTCGGGTATGGGGTTGGTTTGGGCTGGGTCGTTTATGGGTTACATATGGGTTTGGGCTGGGTATAACTTAGGCTGGATTTAAAAAATAAAAATTTGCTATTTGTTAAATACCCACTAAAAATAGATAAATAATTAATAAAAAATAGTTAATAATTAGATAAAATTAAATTAAGGCTAAATAAGTGAAATTAATGTAATTAACTAGTATTTAAAATATAAAATAACTAATTACTGAATTAAAATAGCATAAAATGTACAATTAGGCTATAATTATAAAATCATTGTAATTATAGCCAAATAATGCCAAATTGGCTAATTGGTGAAATAATAAAATCCTAATAGGTTTAAACATAAGATATAAATAACCTATTGAGTAAGCAAATGATTTGAAATTGTTTGTAACATCACTTATGCATAATTATGAATAATTATGGAACATAAAAATATTAAATAACCAGGAAAATAATTTGATAAAAATACGGAAAATTATGGAAAAATATTGATTACTGCAAAGAGTGATTTTGAAAGCTTTTATGCAAGTTTAAAATAATTTGAGGGAAAATGGGTATCAACAGATCTCTAGGTGTATATGGCAGCATAGAACATGATTTGTAGAAAATACCATTTTATCAGCAAGGGTTTTCTAAGTGATATGATAGTGAGATGGACATGCTGAAAACAGTAAGTGTAAGTCCTAGGGGACATGTTCTCTAATGCATGAAATGAGTCCTAAGAATGATTTCTATTGCGCATATAGGGAAATAAGGCCTAATAACATGGTATCTACACCTTTTATAGCTAAAGCATGCATAGTTACCCCTCCCTTTTCACTATCCATCCCCAAAGAGTTGTTTACAATAATTATTACAAACCATTCACACAAATTACATAATTGAAATAAGAAAAGAAGAAGTTATACTATAGGGAGCCTACAGATACGCCCAAAATCTCCAGAATGCTTCAAGTGCCATTAATTCATAGCCTTTCATACAAATCCAGGTGTGTCAGAGTTCCCTAAGGATCTCAAGGGATCACGGGCAGTGCTCACACCCGTATTTTCATAACAATGTTGAGTAAGTGAAGTGTGGAAAGGCCAGCTCTAATGTGTCAGAGTTCAGTAGGATCTCATAGGGATCCCAAAGCAGTCACACACTAAAGGGGAAGAACCTAGATTGCAAAGAGTATATGTGAGAGTGCTTGACATAGTTTTGAAAGAGTTGAGTTGAAAGAACATTTTCTGAAAATAGTTTATTTGGAATAGGTTTGCATAACAGTAAGAGAGTGGCTTAAGAAAATAGTTTTGAAAGGAAAAGGGAAGAGAGCAATCAGGATAACCAACCAGCACCAAACAGTACACAGAGTACAGGGGAACAACCACAAACAAGGAAGCAGAGATTGGGGACAAATAGGCCATACGTAGAAACAGATTTGTATACAAGTTAACATTAGAGAAGTACTAAAATATCACAAACTTGTACAGAACCTAAACAATCACAGAAATAATTTGTCACAAAGGGTTTCATGCCATGAACTTAACAGAACTAGATTTAGGGAGTGCTAAAGAGGGGATAACAATTCAGAGTCACATATAGGTTCAAGGGGGAGGAATCATGAGTATAGCATGTGTCAAGGATCACATAGTAACCAAGTGACATATAGTGCATGCTTGTAGTGTGCTAAGTCATAGTGAAACATATAAGAAAGCAGTAGACATGTTGAAACTAAAGGGAAAGGATAATCACATTGGTAAAATACCAAGTAGGCATGCTAATTGCAAGGTAGACAACATAACCACAAGTAAAAGCATAGTAGAAACAAAAGGAATTGAAATACAAATAGAAACATATTGTTTTGGGGGCTTTAAGATAAACTGAAAACATACCAGTTAAGGTAGAGAATAAGTGCAGAATGAAGAGTAGTTGAGTGTATAATTACTCAGTCTCGGCTTGCAGCCGACTGAGAATAGCAAATAACCAGCAAGAATAACAGAGTATATGTATGTGTGTGAGAGAATTCAGAACAATGTGCATGTTCGTGTGCATGCTAAGAAGAGAGTAGAGGTATTTATAGTTTAAAACAAGCAGAAGAAAAGGTAAGGAGTACTAATTTAACACAGTTATAGGAATAATCCCAATCAGAATCAATTAAGACCCGGACTCCCTATAATTATAAAGTCAAGTTCAAACGGACACAAGCTGTGTTAAATAAGGAAAGGAATCAATTGAAAACTGATTCTTACCCTAATAGGAGTAGTAAAGGTATATGGCGTACAATTAGGACTAAATATATAATATATCAAGTAAGGAAAGTATATAAGAAATATTTGACAGCATATTTATACACATAAAATAAGGCAGAGTACAATTTAATTCTGGAAATTGGTCAAGAGAAACTCGAATGAGATTAAAAATACAGGGAATCAATACTAATCAAGGAAAACACCACGCATGTAAGGAAACAAGTTGAAAACTGGGAAATCAGTATCTGTCACGACTAAAATTTCCCTCTGTTGGGTACCGTGATGGCACCTAGTCTTAAAAACTAGGTAAGCCTAACATTTAACCACAATAACAATAATAAAAGAACTTTAACAATCTCGATAATAGAAATCTTGACTGAGTTTACATTTTCCCTAAAACTCGGTAAATACAAGTCATAAGCTCTACGAAATCTTTCTACCGAATCTAAATACAACTGTCTAGAAATAAGTAAGTATAGTTGAAATAAACAGGAAGGTGACTCCGAAGCCTGCGAACGCAGCAGCAGGTTTACCTTGAGTCTCCTCGTCAATGAACGCGCACAGCTACTAATAATAGATACCTGGATCTGCACACAAAAATGCGCAGAAGTGTAGTATGAGCACACCACAGCGGTGCCCAGTAAGTATCAAGACTAACCTCGGTGGAGTAGTGACGAGGACTAGTCAAGACACCACTGGTCTATCAAGTAAAAAGGTATAAATGTAAGAATGACCGAAATATAATATCTATCTAAAGGTTTTTCGCTATAATCAACGGTACGATATAATAATACGGAAGAAAATTCAGAAATTACGATTAACGGACAGCATAATAGAAATACGCAGGGTAATGGAAAGAATGCAAGCCAAATGTCGGGAAGCACAACCCAATAGAACACTAGCAACTCAGCACCGCATTAATTTATATTTTAATAAAGCTGGTCAAACCTTCGAGTGAAAGCCTTTAAATCGTGAGTTTATTTCAAAAGTCTTAAAGATATAATCATTTCGGAATAGAGAAATTTCTTCTTTGAAACATACTTTCTCTGAATGTATATTTATATATTTTTATAAAGAGGAATCTTTAAAGCATAGTTCCTTCAAAATACGGGGTGTTCAAATATACTTTCCCAAATACTGCTCTTTCAAATATCATTTTTCTGCAAGACAAATACTTTTCAAATATACTTTCGAAATAGAAGTCCTTCAGACATAACTTTCTTGTAGATAATTGCTTTTCAGCTATACATTTCAATATATATATATATATATATATATATATATATATATGTCTTTCGATCCAAATCTCCTCAATGATAAAACCACCGGAACTCAGTCCGTAACTCAAATTTGTCATGCAATGCAGTACAGGGGGAAAGCTCCCGGAATCTCGTTTGTAGTTCCAATTTAAATATGCGATGCAGTACAGGGGAAAAGCTCCCAAATCTCAATTTGTAATCCCAATTTAAATATGCGATGCAGTACAGGGGGGAAGCTCCCGGATCTCAGTCCGTAGTCCCAATTTAAATATGCAATGCAGTACAGGGGGAAAGCTCTCGAATCTCAGTCCATAGTCCCAATTTAAATATGCAATGCAGTACTGAGGAAAACAACCAGAATGCGACAGAAACAATATACAATTCCACAACAGGCGCAAAAGCAGCAAAGACAGAATGCAAGGTGCGATGAGCAAATCAATACAAAAACTTGAATCACAAGAATGGTAAAAACTCACTCATAAGAAGTAGCCACTGAATGGAATTCCAAGCATAAGGAGAAGCAACATAACGAGGGGAAAACAAGGAAAATATAGCAACATTATATATTCAAGTTCACAACCAAAGAAACAAAATCATCCCGGCAAGGGAAGCATCTATAACCAATCTCACCTAGACAATTAGCTTCACCGAATAAACTCAGCTTGAACGAATGCTCAACAGATAAGCAGCAACCAAGAAATATCATCAACATGAATGGTCATCAACTAAACTCAAGTAGCACGTAAGGGAAAATCATTTAAATCACCATGTACGACTCACGGGCATGCTTGACACCAACGTATAGATATTCCAATTATTGTTAAACAATTATAGGGTGAAATCATACTAGTTTTAGTCAAATAAGCAGTGTATGAAGGAAGATATAGCATAACGTTAGGAAAGGAAAAGTCTGCATTTAAGTCCATTAAGAACAAATAAGAAGTAAAGGAAACGCTAAGCAATTAACTGTTAATTTGAGTAGGAAGAGATGAAGCTAGAATTCCAGGATTCAAATTCATACGCGGGGAACATAAGGACCTAAAATCCTAAAGGGGCAATCTATTTGAAAATAAATCCGAGTACGCACTCGTCACCTCGCGTACACGGACTACAATCAACAAAGAAGACTCAATCCTACGGGGTAGTTCCTCCGCACAAGGTTAGGCAAGATACTTACCTCAAAGACGACAACCGGATACTCAAAGTGAACTTCTCGGGCGGAAAGACCTCTGGACAACTCAAAATCAACTAAAAAACTTCAAAACACACATAGCACATATAAGGAATAATTCCGAATAATAAAGTTTCAATCTTTACTAATTTATAAAAATCGACCCAAAAGTCGACCCCCGGGCCCGCACCTCGGAACTTGAAATTTTTTACGAATTCCGATTACCCATTTCGATAAGAGTTCACCCATACTAAATTTATCAAATTCCGATGTCATTTGGTCTTTCAAATCATGAAATTTCCTCTAAGAAGTTTTCTTTCAAAACCCACAATTCCCTCAACCCAAAATACAAATTAAATGATAAAAACAAGAATTAATTCACAAAATATAATTAATTATAGTGGAAGAACACTTACCCATTTGATTTGTGTGAAAAACCCTCAAAGAATCGCCCAAAACCGAGTTCTAGAAGTCAAAATATGTTTAAAATGGTGAAACCCCCATTTTGGAATTATAAACTGTCCTGCCCAGATTTTTTTTAATGAATCGCGATCGCGGGAGTTTATACGCGATCGCATAGAAGAAATATTTTTTCTGGCTCAGGGTGTGCTTCGCGATCGCATGATAAGAAACGCGATCACACATAAGGGAGAACAGCGATGCTGGCCAGTTGCATTACGCGATCGCGCATTGAGTAATGCGATCGCATAAGGGAAAAAGATGTTGGGCCTAGAACTACTCTCCGCGGTCGCGAGGGAGGGGAGTGCCAACGCATTTAAGGAAGGAGTTGGTCTCCGTGATCGCGTACATGAATATGAGATCGCATAGAAGAAACCTGGACGATTCAAATTCACTGTATGCGATCGCAGCTAAGCTTATGCCATCGCATAGAAGAGAGAAACACCAGACAGGTACAACAGTGCAAGAAGAGAGAAAATTGACCCGACACCCATCTGAAACACACCTGAGGCCCCCAGGACCCCATCTAACCACACACACAAGTCACATAACCTAACACGGACTCGCTCGAGGTTTCAAAACACATAAAACAATACTAAAATAACGAATCAAATAAAAAATCAAACTTATGAATTTTCAAAACTCTTAATATCAAGACTTGCATCGAAACCTATCAAATCAACCCGGAATGACGTGAAATATTGCAGACAAGTCCCAAATCGACAACGGACCTGCAGCTACTCTCAGAATTCTATTCTGAGCCCGATATCAAAATTTCACCTATCGGCCGAAAACGCCGACATTCTAACTTTCGTCAAATTACCTCAAATCACTCTACGGACCTCCAAAACTAATTCTGGACATACGCCTAAGTCCAACATCATCATACGAAGCTGTTGGCATTAACCAAAACTCATTCTTAGTCCGTTTACACAAAAGTCAAACCTACGGTCAACTTTCATCACTTAAGCTTTTAAAACTAAAATGTTTCTCCCAATTCGACTCCGGATTATCCGGTAACTGAATCTAACCATGCACACAGTTCGATATACACAAGGTGAGGCTTCTTATGACCTTACACCCCCGAACGGAGCTTAAATTCTCAAAACGACTGGTCGGATCGTTACAGTATTACTCAAAAATATCATAGTTTTAAAGAAGATACTCGAAGTCAGTAAAGAACATCATCCACGATCAGTGAAGTATTAGTCATGGAAATTCAGGGATTCACAAATAGAAAGGACAACAATGATTTACCATAGCATTATGAAAATAAGCAGGTAATAGACAAGAATCAGAACCATTAGAAGACTAGTATCACATAAGAGTTAGGGTTTCGTATAGAGCATAGCATAGACATGATATAGGCAGAAATAATCGAACCCAAAAACCCTAACAAGCAAATATAAAGTAAAAATCACAGAATTATAGGATGTTCATGACAAACATACAGATTATTAAATATAGCAACCAAGACGAACTCAGAACCCTAAAAATTGGGGTTTTTAAAAGGATAGCTCGCGTAAGAAGAGAAGACTTAAACAAACGTTTAAAACATACTGAGAATCGTAGATGTAACGACCCGACCGGTCATTTTACGTTATCGGACCCCGTTCCCCTAAATAATACTTCTCATAGCGGCTTCTTGTGATTTGTGACATGCGTGGACTGGTGCTTCAGAATTCGGAAGTACTTTGAGCAGTATAGGAACACTTGGTTCCTTAAGGTTGGCCTATTTGGCCAAGTTTGACTTCGGTCAACATTTTGAGCAAACGACCTCAGAATCGAATTCTGACAGTGTCAGTAGCTTCGTATGATGATTTCGGACTTGAGCGTATGTTCAGAATGGGTTTTCGATAACCCGGGAGCATTTCGGTGCCCGATATAGAAATAAGGATTTCCTTAAATTTGAAATTTGGTTTGGAACGTGATTTTATGATATCGAGGTCCGAATGAAATTCCGAGATCGGGAATAATTCCGTTATGTCATTTATGACTTGTCTGCTAAATTTGATGTCATTCCGAATTGTATAGGTCAGTCCGGCGCATCGTTATAAAAATCAAGAACTTGAAGTTTCTTAAGTTATGGTTTTAGGGGTTTTAGGGTGTGATTATGAGATTTAGTGTTATTTTGGGTGTTCCGAAGGCCCGAGCGAGTCCGTATTATGATTTAGTGTTCTATTTGCAGGTGCGGTAATCCCTCTGCATGTGCGACCCCACCCCCTCTTGCCCAGTTCCGCAGGTGCGAGCCCCAACTCGCAGGCGCGAGACCGCAGGCGCGGTCCTCGAGCCGCAAGTGCGGAACCCCTGTAGGCCAGACAGTGCATATTCTTTAAAATACGGGATTTCTTCATCTCTTTTCATTTCATATCTCCATTAGAGACTTGTGAGCTTAGGAAGAACACACCACGACCTAGCTGCTGCTGAGGTAAGTTAATTCCTCCTTATTACTAGTTTAATACATGAATTATTAATGGGATTAACTACTAGGTCACTGGAAATCAAGATTTGGGTAGTAAATTTAGGGTTCTTGAGGAAATTAGCGAATTGTCCGTTTAATGCTATGAATTCAAGTAGAAACTACATATTAATGATCCTTAGGCTTTGGGTGAGTGATTCCTTCGAGAATATTTCGGAACTCAAGCGTGCAGGCCCGGGGTTGAAATTTGGGATTTCTTCAAGAATGTGAAATTTTGAATAACATAGGTTAATTTTCCTCCTTCAAGCTTGAATTGATGTAATTGTACTATATTTGTCTAGTTGCGACTCCTCGAGGGTAGAGTTCGGAGTTTCGGGCGCATCCTTGATCCGAGGGTAGTTTCGACACGAGGTGAGTCTCCTTTCTAACCTTGTAAGAAGGAATTATCCCCCTAGGTGCTCTAAATGCTATGTGTACTTGTTTGGGGGCTACGTACGCACCAAGTGACGAAGTCCGTACGTAGCGGCTATTATTGTTATGTCCGGGTAGTTAGGCCACAACATGTTGATTGTTCTTCCTTGTCCTGATATATATATGTTCTGTACTCCTGTGGTGCATAGCAATATTTCATCTAAAAGATTTCGTGATACTTGACTCGAAGTAATTATATTTATGTATCTATGGGATTGGGTCGTACGCCACGGCATACTTGCGAGTGTTCTGTACCTATATTGGGATTGGGTCGTACGCCACGGCGGATTTAAGAGTGATTATACCTATATTGGGATCGGGCCGTACGCCACGGCAGATTTAAGAGTGATTATACCTATATTGGGATCGAGGCGTACGCCACGGCGGATTTAAGAGTGATTATACCTATATTGTGATCGGGTCGTACGCCACAGAGGATTTAAGAGTAATTATACCTATATTGGGATCGGGCCGTACGCCACGGCAGATTTAAGAGTGATTATACCTATATTGTGATCGGGTCGTACGCCACAGAGGATTTAAGAGTAATTATACCTATATTGGGATCGGGCCGTACGCCACGGCAGATTTAAGAGTGATTATACCTATATTGGGATCGGGTCGTACGCTACGGCGGATTCGAGAGTGATTATACCTATATGGGATCTGGTCGTACGCCACGGCGAAGTGAGAGGTACTTGTATACGTATATGCGATCGGGCCGTACGCCACGGCGAGTTTGGAAGGTACTTTATGGGAGAGGGACGTACGCCACGGGGGATCTAAGACTTGGTTATTATTGGTTCATTCCGGTGGTCCTACCCCTTGAAAGCGCGTTATTGCTTAATTTAGTAGTTGTTTGGATTTCTGCTCTTGATATGTAATTGTTGCCTATTTCCTTACATGTCTACTGTATTTCATTATATTCTATCATATGTTATTACTGTTGGACCTTAGTGAGTATCGAGTTGACCTCTCGTCACTACTTCTTTGAGATTAGAAGGGATACTCACTGGGTACATATTTATTTAATATGTACTCATGTTGCACTTCTGTACTTAACTGTACAGGTACTGAGGTCGGTGCTTCTGGTTATTATAACGGGGATAGATCCTGAGCTAGTGGACTTGACTTCACGGTGAGCTTCTTCTTCTGGCGGTTTCCAGCAGTACCATGGAGTTTTCCTTTTGTGTTTTCCCGTCTATTTCATTCAGACAGTGGGATTATATATATTATCTTTTGGTTATTCTGTTAGCATGCCCGTGACACTAGTTCCTGGCACACACGTAGTGTTTATTTTGGGTTTTGGGTTGTATATTCATATATATGCGTATCTTTTGGCCCACGCATCGTTACCGCTTTATTACTTATTATCGGGTTATCATTTTTGGATATCATGCTTAAATCTGTTTAAAATTTGTAAGTATTGGAATATATAATCAATTGGAAAAGGTAACACATAATGGATTTCATGTTGGCTTGCCTAACCCTGCCGTTGGGCGCCATCGTGACCTGAATTAGGATTTGGGTCGTGACAACGTGGTATTAGAGCTCTAGGTTCACGTAAGTCTCACGAGTCACGGGCAGACCCGGTAGAGTCTTGCGGATCGGTACGAAGACGTCTGTACTTATCTTCAGGAGGCTATAGGGTGTTAAGAAACTCCTCTTCATTCATATCCTATCGTGCAATCAGTGATGTACTCAAGCTTGTTTTTCTATTCCCTCACAGATGGTGAGGACGCGTGCATCTGACGATCCTGATCTGGGAGAGGACGCTATCCCCGCCACTCGAGGTCGTGGTAGAGGAAGGGTTAGGGCACCTTCCCGAGTAGGGGACGAGGGCCTCCCAGAGTTATACCAGTCGCACCACTAGAGGACCCTATTCTGGAGGAGCAAGACGAGGTGCCTCCAGCGGTTCCTGCTCCAGTAGACTTTATGATGGCGCCAGGCTTCCAGGAGGTCATTGGCTGTATGATGAGATTCATGGACACTATGTCCCAAGCTGGTTTATTTCCAGCTGACCCTGCTACTTCTTAGGCGGGAGGGGGAGTCCAGACCCATACCGCTCAGGCCACAAGACAGGCAGCAGCAGCACGCATACCCCGGGTACACCGCCCGTGGGTGGGGTTCAGCCTGTAGTAGCAGCACTAGAGCCCAAGCCAGTTGTAGAGGGCGATCAGCAGAAGATGTTAGACGGATGGACTCGGTTGCGCCCTACAGTATTCGGGGGTGAGCGAGGCGGGGATGCCCAGAATTTTATTGATAGGTGTAGGGACAGACTGAACAACATGAGGATTTTGGAGTCACATGGAGTGGATTTCACTACATGTCAGTTGGAGGGCAGAGCTCGCATGTGGTGGCAGTCTTATATTCTCAGCAGGCTAGCAGATTCTCCTCCTGTCACTTGGGATCAGTTCGTGTAGATGTTTCTAGACAGATATATCCCACCCTCTGAGAGGGAAGAGTTGCGGCGTCAGTATGAGCGGCTAGATCAGGGGCAGATGTCGGTGACAGATTATGAGGCCACATTTTCAAAGTTGTCACGCCATGCACTTATGATATTGCCTACTGATGCCGAGAGAGTGCGGCGGTTTGTGGCTGGGTTACATCCAAGTATTAGGGCCACCATGGCCCGAGAGGTGGAGATGGGTACTCCTTACCAGCATGTAGTCGAGATAGCTCGACGGATCGAGGGATATTAGTTGAGGAGCAGGGAGCAGGATCAGCAGGACAAGAGGGCCAGGTTCTCAGGAGAGTTCAGGGATGCTTCAGCTAGGAGCAGGGGTCAGTTCGGGGGTAGTCAGCCCAACAGGCCTTCATGTTCAGCACCCCCACTACCCCGTCAAGGTGGTTCAGTGAGGCCTCAGTTCGGCGCCATGCCAGAGCGTTCCTATCATCCTCCAGCCATCCAGAGTGTACCCAGTAGTTATTCCAGTCATCAGAGATCCTCTAGTTCCTATTTCAGTGCCTTACCAGAGGGTTCGCACCGCTCTCCAGCTATTCAGGGTTCTTCCTCTTTAGGGCAGCGGGCTGTAGTGCCAGGAGGTTGTTTCGAGTTTGGGGAGTCGGGTCATACGTGGAGGTATTGTCCCAGGTATCGGGGCAAGGCAGTGCAGCAGAGTTATCAGCCTAGGAGTTCAGCACCAGCAGTCCGGCCACCTCGGGGTGGAGGACAAGTTGGCAGGGGTCGTCCTAGAAGGGGAGGCCAGTCAGGAGGAGGTCAGTTAGCTCCCGTTCACTCTGGTGGAGTTCAGCCTTCAGGTGCTCCAGCCAGGTTCTACGCTATTCCGGCCAGATCAGATGCAGTGGCCTCAGACGCTGAGATCACAGGTATTATCTCGGTATGTGGTAGAGAGGCTTCAGTGTTATTTGACCCAGGGTCCACCTATTCATATGTTTCATCACTATTTGCTCATTTTCTGGATGTTCCTCGTGAGTCCCTGGGATCTCCTTTATATGTGTCCACTCCTGTGGGCGATTCTGTGGTGGTAGACCGGGTCAATCAGTCTTGTGTGATTACTTTCTCTGGGCTTGAGACCAGAGCAGACCTGTTACTGCTCGACATGGTTGTGAGCACGTGATTTTTCACCTACCGCATACTCCTACAAATTCAATACAATAAATTAATTTTTACAAATTTTTGTTGAATTTTAGTGATTAATTGCGAATTATTTGCATTTGCGTATTCATAATTCACCTTTTATTTTTAAAAAAAATTATTATTAAGAATTTGTTATTTTTAATTAACTGAATTGAATAATAGACGAACGATGTTTATTTGATGTAGTGTAGTTTTAACAACTAATCATTTTATCCCAATAAATCATGGATTTACTTAGGGATACAAAATTAATCATTTTTATTGTAAATTAATTTGTGATTGGATTGAAAATGAGGTTTAGAGTTAATTATTGCGTTTTTCTTTAGATTTGAATAGGCCTGGTTTTAATTAAAATAAGATTAATAAATTATAGGGTTTAATTAGGGTATTAGTTAGATATAATTAATTATAGGATGTTTAATTAGGACCTGGGCTAACTTGAATAGGCCCAAAGGGTCAGTCTTAATGAATCCCACGCCCTAGCCCAAAATCAAGCCCTTAACCCGATCCAGACCCCTGCGCAAATTCAAACGACCCCGTTTAGTATAAGTGACGAATCCCAGTCGTTGATTAGGATAGATCCAACGGCTGGGAACCCCACACCCGTTTACTATATTACTGTCTCAAAGCCCCTACCCCCCCCCCCCCCCCCACCATTCGCCTAAGTCTAACACCCACCCCTCTTTTCATCTCTTTCCTTCCCCCTTAGAGACAAGCCGACCACCGCTCTAGTCCCAGCGTCCCCCCTCCCTAACTTCGCCGGCCGAAAATCGCCTCTGGCGGCGGAGCACCGCCAATCAACCTAAAATTGATACAAAATGATCCCCGTGTCCCCCTTAATCCCGTTCCACCGATGGTTTCCCTAAATCACCGTTCAGTTGCGAGTTTTTCCAAATATGAGAAGCTGCCGGAACCCTAATTCGTGCTAATGACGAATCCAAGCGGCTCTGTGACTCAAACTCACGTGAGTCGATGGCTCTAGACAAGAGCCGTCAAGTCATTCAAGTAAGGGTCACTTTTGGAGGTCGCCGGAGTCTAGCCAAACTCCGGCAAGTCGCCGGAATTCATCCAAATCCCTCAAACGGGTATCCCCCCCCCCCCTCATTTCTATCTGTTTCTTGTGCCTTTTATTTTTAGCATGAACATGCCGTAGTCTAAATCACTGTCTTCCTCTTATTACCTTTGTTTTTTATTTTTTTTTTGTTTCCTCCATTATCTTCTTTTACTTGTTTACGTTTTCTTCCTAGTCTAAAGTCCCAAATATATTGAGCTTAGGTTTTTTTTATCACTATTTGGTATGATTTAACTGTTTATGTTTTGTGATTGGTGTAATCAAGATTAGCATTAGGTTTTTCAGTTTCCTTTCTTTGCCAATTTCCAGACATCTGTATGATTATGAATTTTTGTTAATAAACGAGCATGAACGACTAATTAATTAAATCCCTGAACTCATATGTCAGAATGCTTGTAAGTGTAACAACCTCTATTGTATCAGTTGTTTGCTCGTGTATTGTTAGAGGTCATCGCTTGATTTAGCCTTGATTTTTGCTGCCTATGGTATTAGTCGCAACTAGGTGTTAACCTCCAATTAATCATAGGTTAAATTTTAGCTCTTAGTTTAGATTGGCATATTCGAACAACCTAAACAAACTAACCTTCCCTAGGCTCAAGTGAAGCTAAAACAGACCTTAATACAGGGAAATTGACTAAACCTAACAACTTAGCTGATCTTTATTAATTAACCTAAAATCCTAAACAAGTTTGAAGTCAAGAACCTAATCAACCACCTAATACTAGGTACTATTAATTAGGTTTGATTAACTAAGTGACTAATTAAGGACAACTAACCCAGGTTAACAGCTAACCCCAATCAAACTTAACCCTAGTCAACCTAAGGGTAATTCTAGGAACCTAGAAGGGTAATTTAGTACATTAGTTGAAGGAATATTGGGTGTAACAACCCAAGAACCTTCTAGAACTAGGAAATCAGATTTTTGGGGGTAGAATAGTAATTGTAAAGGCTGGAATTTTCTAGAATGAGGGCAGTTGTCCCAAGGGATAAGGGTAGCAACTGCCATTGTACTATTTTCAGCCTGTTAGATAAGGAATATGCTGAGCATATCCTATCAAAAATTCCCCTATATATAGACACACTTTTCACCATTAGAAGAGGACTCTTTCGAGCTTTTTTGCCTGCTGAAAATCTGAATACAGAAGTTTTCACACACAGTAGAAATCCTATACTGAAAGAATACTCGACTAGGTACAGAAACATCTGAAAAAAGCTGGTTTTTTTTTTCTCAGTCTTGGTATTTTTGAACCTGGGTGGTAGCTGTTGGTTTTCTGGGATGTTAGGTTTATCCGTTTGAAATCTGGTCTTTTTGCTGGTATTTCTTCAATTTCTGGTTTTTTCAAGCTCTCACTTTCCTGGTTTTCCCTACTGCTGGTCTTGTTTCCAGTTAGTTGTTGTGTTGATCTCCAGTTTGTAGCATCTGACCCCTATTTTGGTCCAGTTTTTCCCTTATTATTTCACATTTTTAAGGTACGTGGCTTCACCTTATGATAAATGAAACTTCTGAATGAAACTTACCTACATATCAGTGTTTTATATGCTTTGTTCTTATTAATCTCGGCTTCTCTATGTTGACATGCTTATACATGCCTAAGAATGCAGAGTTAGTTGTATGTTAGTTCATCTCTGTTAGGCTAAATGTTATATACATGCATGTAGTTGTAGTTTTAGGTCGTATGGCTCAATGTTTTCCATAGTCTTAGCTTTAAACCTGGAGTCATATTCATAATAGCATTATAGAGAAGAATCTGACAATCAGTTAGGTCAGATTCACTCTAAAAAATGCAAATCTTTGTTTTCTTTTTAAATCACATGTCTTTTTATTCATTTGGACTAAGAAAGAGTACATGGAGTCTGAAGTAGATCTGGAGCAGTCCTAGATTAAGATCGTTACTATCATTTAGTATACTGTGTATTTCTTAAGAAAAGAAAAACCTGTATTTCGCAGTTGAGTATTTATGTAAGAGAAATGTATCTGCTTATTTCAGAGTTGTTGTAAACAAATACTGGACTGTTTATATCATCATACATGTTTGTTTCAATCTAATTAGTAATGTTTTGCTTAGAAGTCCAAATTATTCTCATATAGTTTTCGATGTTACAATTAAACTAGTATAAAATTTCGTCCACAAATGACTTATCTTTCTTAAATCCTCCTAAAAATCGAGTTTAAAGTTTGAGTTTAACGAATTCTTAGCTCAGTAGCAATCCCGATTCTTAAATCAAAAACACATATTTCGAACTTATACTACGTTTGGCACAGCATTATAAAAACAATGGTACAAAAATGTTTAAACTTGGTTAAGCTTTTTTTTTCTCATATTTGGAATTTCGATTCAGAAAAATGTCTATAATTGTAGGGATTTTGAATAGCATGTCTGTTTTTTTACATAAGATGTGAAGTTGAAATATGTTCACCTGAATCGATTTCTTGCTTTTCAATTTCTTTCATTTTTAGCTAAAATTGTGCAAACCCCTTCTTTCTCAAATAGACATGATTAGGATTGGCCAAAAGGGATAAACAATTATGGGGCTAAAATGTGGCCATAGCCCAAATACTTGCCTTTAGGATAATGAATCCAATTTTAGATGATTTTATCCCATAGTCTAGGGATACTCCCTTTAGATTAAAATTACAAAACCTAGTGGAAAAATCAAATATTATTTCGAAACTACCATAACCTACACTCGGAAGTGGCAACTCATGCCACCGACCCTCAACTTCAAACATTAATAAAATATATATAGCAACCACGGGTGCATTTCATGTGACGTGTTTGCCGTGCTCAAAAACAACAAGTGCACGCCATCGTGACTTGTTTAAGATAAATTCAAAAACATCCTAATTGATCTTAAAACTAAAACGCTCTTTCAAAAGTAGAAAACATAAAGAATGATCGAACATTGCCTCAAATAGGCGTTATAAAACCGTCACGACCATAGTCTTGACTATATAATTTACACTCGGGTGCGACAACTCATGTCCCCGACTTCAACTTCAAACTATAATAAAATTATGTGTTGCAATTACGGGTGCATTTCATGTGGCGTAATTGTAACACGTCCAAAAGCATAACAAGTGCACGTTCTCGTGACTTATTTTCAAGATTAATCCATACTATCAAAAGTGGCTATATTTCAAAGAGTTTTAAATATAGGTTAAAACACGTAAACAATCGGACAATTTAGGCCAAATAATAATAGCTAAGCGACTATGCTAGAACCACGAAACTCGGGAATGACTAACACCTTCTCTCGGGTTAACAGAATTCCTTATTCGGATTTCTGGTCGCAGACAAATCAAAACAGAGTCAAATCTTCCTCGGTTTGGGATTTCAAAACAAAACAGTGTCCCGGAACATCGTCAAAAATCCGGGTGGCGACTCTGAAATAATAAATAAGTCCCAAACCGAATAATGTCACTTAAAGTGGAAAAACTTCCTAACTACCCTTTAATCAATACATCACGGGGGTAGTGAAAAAGGAGGTGTGACAGCTCTGGCGACTCTGCTAGGGATCGAACCCAGAATCTCTGGTTCAGGGTTCAAGAATTCGAGCTTGTATAACTGTTATATTTTGGCTTTCATTATCTGATTTTACGTGTTTAAACCTGATGTGATAATTGCCGCATTTACCGCTTTGATATTATTTGAACTGCGTATAAAACTGTGCCGAAACCCTTATTCTCTCTAAGTATTCTAATTCATCTGGGAAGTGTGCACTTCGTGTGACTTCTTTTCTGTTAGAGTCATCCAAATTTTAGAACGAGGTACAGACAAGTTGCAAAGCCGATGAAGCTTCTGTATTCCCGGTACGCTGCCCCGACCTCGGCTCGAGCTGTCCGCTCGGGTAAGCCTTGTCTAGAACAAAACC
>ML260275.1:0-18179 GCA_005239495.1 Nicotiana undulata | reverse complement strand
TTTATTTGCATCACGTGCATTTGACTTAGGGGACTCAACACAGGGGTTGGGTCCGTCTAGGACATGTGAACCCAAAATGAAAGACTATCCTGATGCATCCTACTTGCTATGTGTACAAAATTTTGTTATGGTTTGTTTGTTGACCGGCTAAAAAAACAACAAAGAGGAAAGAAAAGAAAAAGAGATAACAGAAAAACCAATAGAGGAATAGAATAGGAGATTTAGCCGATTTTTTAAAAACCCTGATATTCAAGATCATCCCGAAACTCTGCCAAAATTTCTGAAAATAGTATTTCGAAATAAAGTAAGTCGGTGCATATTTTTCAAAGTTATGTCGAGATTTACCGAACTGCGCATTGTTTGATTCTCACCGGATGTGAGATACGTAGGCAACCCTCATCGGGTCCAACCTTAGTTTTTTTTTTAACAAAAAAACCAAAATAGAAAATACGATCGCAAAATTAGGTGATGTTGTTCTTGCCTAAATAGCCAATTGTCCCAACGGGACGCCGGGAAGCTGTTTTTGCAAAAAATAGCGACTTATAGTCTTTTCAAAAATTTTGGCCCAATTAGCGAGCACAGACCTAAAAGCTTCCTACCCGAAGTATTGAGGGGCCGTATTCGCAAGGATGGTCCATTTTTCTTTATTATAAAACTTTTGCAAAAATAACACTTTTTCGCATTCAGTCAAAACCTTGTGTGGCTTTATTTTATTAATCAAAACATTTAAACAAATGTGCAGGATGAATACAGTTGAAAGCACTCCCTTTAGGGCTGTCGAGGAAATTCCCGTGGGACTCCATATGTGGTGGAGCGACCTGGGGGAAGTTAGTAGAAAGTCTGTCGTAAAAGCTCTGGGCGGACTTACTAGCCTTCTAAAAATCAAGCTGAGGTTGGATATCGTTGAAGCTTTAGTGTCATTTTGGGACCCCGCCAACAACGTGTTCCACTTTTTAGACTTTGAGTTGACGCCCACGCTAGAGGAAATAGCGGGGTATGCTGGTCTCGGTGACAATCTTAGAAGTCGGTATCTGGTGGCACCCAGGGCGGTAACTCCACATAAGTTCTTGGATCTTTTTGAACATCAGTCGGGACACTCAAGATTCACACCTGGCGGAAGAGTTCTACACTTTCTATTTCCTGTAAAAATGTTATGGAGATCCTCGGGGCTATGAAGCTGAAAATACTTGTCTGACTCACCACAAGAATCAGGCTAAATGGGAAGCCCGCCGGGGGTTGGGTTTCGTGGTAGCATTCCTGAGCACCTTAATCTGCCCCATAGGTGACGGACTTATAGATATCGGATTAGTAGGTATGGCGGATTTCATGATGATGAAGAGCAATGGCACCCTTATACCAATGATCTTAGACGAGATTTACCGTGCTCTGACCATTTGCCAATCAGGAGGAAAGTTCTTTGAAGGGTGCAATCTGCTCCTACAGATTTGGATGATCGAGCACCTCTGTCTCCGCCCAGGCTACATGAACTACGATTTCACCGGTATGAATTGTATCGAAGAACACAGTACTCGGGTAGAAGGCCACAAATTTCCTGAGGGCACAGAAGCCTGGCACTCACATCTGAGTTCATTGACCGCCGACCGAATCGAGTGGACTTTCGTATGGCTCCCTGTCGGCGAGGTTATCAATATGTCCGCTGAAGTGTGCTATCTTTTGTTAATGGGTCTGCGGAGTATCCAGCCATATGCCCCACAACGGGTCTTACGGCAATTGGGTAGACAACAAGGCATTCCACATGACAAGGACCTAAGCCAACAAGCCATTGAGTTGTTTCCGAGAGCTACATTTCCGGAAAATTGGGTCCGTCAGATTTAGAACCAGTGCAGATTCTTAGAGCCTCAGACTCGGTAAGAAACTTATCTCAAGGGGAAGTAGAGCCAGCCTATGTTTCTTGGTATGGTAGAAGAGGCCGAGAGCACCAAGAACCGGAGCGACCTGCGAAAAGACCTCACGTGCAGCATTTTACTGAGCAAACACAAGAACACTGGGGTTGGTTAGAAAAGGAAAACAATTACCGGGTACAATAAGTAAACTTGAGGCCCAGATCAGGGAGCTCAAATTTGAAAACACTTTACAAACTGCTGCAGCCGAAGGGGAATGAAACAAGATGAACAAAGAAAATGAAGCCCTCAGAGCTCAAAGCCAGAAAATGAGGATAACCATTGAAAACCCCGAAAGAAGTAGAGCCGATGAAAGACTTGTCACCAGCCTCAGGCAAAAGTTGTGTAGCTATGGGGACGACTTGGACAAAGCCGAGGAAGATTTGACCCGAGCTCGAGCAAAGTTGGCAAAGAATGCAGAAGAAAGGGCAGAATTCGTGCACAAATTGAAGAGGAAGCATGACCAAGAGGTTCTGGGTTTGAAAGAAAGAATGGCCACCTTTGAAAACGAGATGGACAAACAAGCACAAAGGTTTAAGGCAAAAAGAGAACAGTGTTATGACCTGATAGCCCAGTTAGAAGAAGAACTGCGAAAGTGGCAAGAGCAGACTCACAAAGACGCCCAGGCTTTAAAGGCAAGATCTCAGCAGATTGGGCGTCTACTTCAGGAAAAAGGTATCATCAAGCAAAGGGTCTGGGAGATAGCTGATTACATTGTCACCAAATGCCAGGAATGAGAAGATATGACGCGGACCACCTTCTTCTCAGTAGTTATGATCTTTGTACACAAGATAATGGACGACCTCTGCCGCCTCCAACAAGATATAGCACGCAGGCCCGTGGCAAGGTCGAATGATGCCCCACGGGTCCCTGAAGCGATGGAAGCACTTATGTATCTTTGATATTTTTCGAGTCTGTATTTTATTTTCCTGTTGTAGTCCTGTCTTACTCCATTGTAGTTTTTGCGTTACCAAGAAAACATGTCTTAAGCCTTTTATAGTTTTTAAACTTTCAAAGGAAGTGTACTGAAGTTTCATATGAAGTTGAAAGTATTTTGTCTAATGAATGAAAGTCTCAAGAAAATTTTTATTTCCTTCCTTCGGATTTATCCCTTGAACTACGTAATAATTTGATTCACGCGGTGCCGTGTTACGTAGGCAATCCACATAGGATTCGATCATAATCTTAAGAAATTAAAGTGAGTGAGAAATAAAAGAGCAAAAAGTTATACAATGAAAGAAAGAAAAGAGTGATAGAGAAAGACAAAAGGATGAAAATAGGATAAAAATGAGGGAAAGTTCAAATCCGAGAAAATAAAGTCGGGATGAGACACACAACCGTTGAAAAACATATAAAAAGTGTCTAATTTCCTAGGTGCATTGCATACCCCAAACGTGCGATTTCCTTATGTGATAAAATGTTTCGACCTGGCGTTTTGTTGGTTCACTCTTAAAAGGTATTTTTTAGGGTGGTTGGTTTTTGCGGTAACCTGGCTCCCCATCGCTACTTCACTAGATCAAAGGGAAGCATAGAAATGACATCCGAAAGCCACTTATCAATCGTCAACTCTTCTGTGGAGGACCCGAATCAAGTCATCCCAACGTCTGAGTCAGCCACAGCTGAAGAGAATAGGATCTTGCATTGCCGCATGCTAGAAATGTGGGACGCATGGTCCAATGGTAGGGAACCGCCCAGTTCTATCCCGAGTTTCCCCGAGATAATTCCCAGGACAGGCGGAACTTCTAACATCCCTATAAGTTACCCGGCCACGCCGCTCCGATACCCAACTATGTCAGCTCCCTTTGCCGGAAGGCCTTCTGAGGTTCACCCCCAGGTCTTGTTTTCCGGTGCATCATCCAACATCTTCACCGCACCACCGAGCTCCGCCATGGCTCCACCAACTATCACCGGGCCCAGCTTTGAGTCGCCGGCGTTTACATTCCAAACGCCATCATTTCTGGGCGCCACTCATGTCACTTCTGATTCATACCCCAACAACCTCAGTATGAAGTTACTTTGGGAAGAGATAAGAAAAGCCCCGAGCATGAAGAAATGGCTCGAAAAATGAAGAGTATCGAGCAGAGCCTCAAGAACATGCAGGGGCTGAGCGGGCAGAAAAGTGTCTCCTATGCCGATTTGTGCATGTTCCCGCACGTACATTTGCCTCTCGGGTTTAAAGACCCTAAGTTCGAAAGTATGAAGGACATGGGGACCCCATAGCCCATCTAAAAAGGTATTGCAACCAACTCCGAGGAGTAGGTAGGAAAGAGGAACTTCTCATGGCATATTTCAGAGAGAGCTTAATAGGGATTGCATCAGAATGGTACATGGACCAGGATATATCCCACTGGCACGTATGGGATGACCTAGCCCGGGACTTTGTTCGACAATTCCAATACAACGTGGATATCTCTCCCGATAGAAAATCTCTGTCCAACCTTAAAAAGAAGTCCTCGGAAAGTTTAAGAGAGTACGCTATTAAGTGGCGCGAGCAGGCGTCCAGGGTCAACCTCCGATGGACGAGGTCGAAATGGTCAGTGTTTTTCTGCAAGCACAAGAAGCGGATTACTTTCAAAATATGATGTCCGCCATGGGCAGACCATTCGCAGAAGCAATCAAAATTGGAGAAATGGTTGAGAATGGTTTAAAAACCGGCTGTATCCTGAGCTAATCGGCCATAAGAGCAACCTCCTAAGCCATCCAAAACGGATATGGGAGTGCGGCCAATAGAAAGAAGAAAGAAGAAGGGGCAATGATTGTTTCCGATGTCAGGGGTTCTCGGCAATACTCAGGTCCATCCCCCAAAACTTCCCAACACTACTATCCTCACCAAAATGCAGCTTATACTACATCCCCTTTTCCCTATGCGGTGATGAACGCTCAACCGCATCTCAGGCCGCAACAACAATACAACCAGAACAGAGCTCCACCACCAAGAAATAACCATTATCCCCCAGCTCCATACAATCCACATCCCCCTCAAAACAACTACCCGTACAATGCTTACCGTGAACCACCAAGGAGAACTAACTTCACTCCGATAAGTGAATTATACTCAAGACTCTTCCCAAAGTTGGTTCAGATGGGGCTTCTACAGCCTGTACCTCCGAACAGGCAAAATCCACAATCGTCGTCATACAGGTGGGGTACCAACTGTGCTTATCATTCCGGAGTAGAGGGGCACCACATGGAAGATTGCTGGACTCTCAAGCGGGCTGTGGAGACTCTTATAGAGCAAAATAAGGTAGTGTTAAGGGATGACGAAGCTCCCAATGTGACTAACAATCCATTGCTCGCCCATAACAATGGGCCTGTTATCGGCATGATCTGCGAGGACCAAGATTTTGATCCAGCTTTTAAGGCTATCATTGACATCACAGATCCAGAGAAAAAGCCTAAGGCGGCACCCAAGCCAGCCAAGGAAATAAAAAAGAGTAATCTCGTTCCTCAAGCTACGGGGAAAGCTGAAGCCAAGACAAAGATAGGATCATCTAAAGACGTCATTCTTTACGTCCCCAGGGCACCCAAGAAGGAACAAGGTATGTTGAGCCCTCCCAGAAGGCTACAATTCAATAGATCCATGACAAACGGCCCAACAATGTATGTACCAAAGGAGACGTACGTGGCACGGAGGCAAATAATTTCACCAAGGCTGAATGAGCCCGTGGTTATTAGCCGCGCGCCGCAAGCTCCCGTAAAAAATACTATTGTCGTCCCTTGGAACTACAACAAGATGGTAGTAACAGACAAAGGGAAAGATATCACAGGGGAAGCAATTGAAGCAAACTCCTCTGAAAAATACCTCAATCTAAAAGAGCTGGCCAAAAATAAGCATAAACGCTTCCCTCTTAAAAGACCTATCACCGCCGAAGAGGCTGAAGAGTTATTTAAGAAGATGAACATGACTGAATACACCATAATTGAAGAACAGATGAAAACCCCTGATCAAGTATCACTCTTATCTTTGTTGATGGGCTCAAGCGAGCATCAGAAAATACTCTTGAAAACGCTGAATGAAGCGTACGTGCCGGCAGAGACCTCAGTCGAACAATTGGAAAGAATGGCCGAGTGTTTCTTCGCAGTAAACAAACATTCTTTTAGCCGGAATGATCTACCTCCTGAAGGATCCGCTCACAACAAAGCCTTACACTTAACAATTAAAAGTGAGGGATATTACGTGAAGAGAGATATGCTTGATGGAGGTTCCGGGGTAGATATTTTCCCTTTATCCACACTACAAGGAATGGGAATCAGCACTGAGAGAATCAGGCCGAATAATGTCTGTGTCCATGCCTTTGATGGAATCAAAAGGGACATCATTGGCGAAATAGACATAGTCATGATAATCGGCCCTGTGGACTTCACGGTAACCTTCCAAATATTAGATATGGATACCTCATACAATTTCTAGCTAGGAAGACCGTGGATTCATGCCGCTGGAGCAGTACCCTCTACCCTCCATCAAATGGTCAAATTCGAATATGAAAACCATGAGATAGTGGTCCACGGGGAGGACGAGCAGTCAATCTACAAAGACCCCTCGGTACCTTGTCTTGAAGCCAGAAAGGGGAGTGAGCATATTGTCTATCAAGCGTTTGAAATTGTGCTTGCCGACCAATATGAAGAAGGTGCTCCGTGCCCACAAACCTGACTATCAAATGCGTCAATCATGGTCGCTACCGACATGATTAGACACGGATACAGACCCGGAAAGGGGCTTGGGGTGTCCTTGCAAGGTATTACTGAACTGATCTCTCTACCAGCCGCTGAAAAATTCTTCGGCATAGGTTTCCAAGCCTCAGATGAAGATGTGAAGTGGGTTGACGCCCGTAAAAGTAATGGATGGGACCTACCTCAGCCATTCCCACATATTACTGAGACTTTCGTCGAACCACAATATGTCGAGGAAGAAGAAGAGGCCTTTACCGCCGAAGAAATTGAAGGAATCTGCGAGGCCATGAAGCAGATGTTGTATGAAACTAACATGGTCCAGTTGGGAGAAGGCTCAAGCACCGCTGAGGTGCAATACATGGTCCCAAACGCCAAGTTGCAGAACTGGAAGGCTAATCCATTCCCCATCAGGCGGGAGACCCGGTAGTTCAGTTTTGCCATCTTTCATGCATTATGAGTTATTTCAGGGTATAACTCAACTGTTTTTAATTTACTGCCTTTTGAATTCCGATGTAAACCCACCTACGTTCAAATTCAATGAAATGAAATCAAAATTTCAAAGTCTATTATTCCTTCTGATTTTTGCTTATTTTTCTTATTTTCAGTCCTAATAGTGCGGCTTTAAATAACATGACATGCTTACGGACTTCGTGCTCTGATCTTAATACGCTGTCTAACCTCGAAATAATAAATCAAGAACCGGAATATGATGAAGAAGAGGCTTTTAGGGAAATAAACCGAGAATTAGAATAATTTGAGAATAAGCCTAAGCCAAACTTAAACGAAACAGAACCCGTCAACTTGGGTAATGCAGAAGAGGTTCGAGAAACCATGATAAGCGTCCACACTGATGAAAGAACTAAGGACGCTTTGATTCAACTTCTACTTGAGTTCAAAGACGTGTTTGCTTGGTCCTACGACGACATGCCCGGATTAAGTGTAGATTTGGTGGTACATAAATTGCCGACCTATCCCGGTTATCCACCTGTCCAAGAAAAGCATAGGAAATTTAAAACAGACATGAGTGACAAAATCAAAGAAGAGGTCACTAAACAATTAAAAGCTGGAGTGATCCGAGTAGTCCAATACACCACCTGGCTGGCCAATGTAGTTCTAGTACCTGAAAAGGACGAGAAAGTTAGAGTATGTGTCGACTACCGAGATTTGAATAAAGCAAACCCCAAAGATAACTTTCCACTACCAAACATACACATCCTGGTTGACAATTGTGCCAAACATGAGGTACAGTCTTTCGTGGATTGCTATGCTGGACACCACCAGGTATTAATGGATGAAGAAGATGCAGAAAAGACAGCCTTCACTACACCCTGGGGCACCTACTGTTACCGTGTCATGCCGTTGCGTCTAAAGAACACCGGTGCAACATATATGAGGGCCATGACCGCCATTTTCCACGACATGATGCATCAGGAGATTGAGGTATACGTGGATGATGTGATTATTAAATCTAGGACGCAAGATGACCATGTCCAGCATTTGAGGAAATTCTTCGAACGCTTGCGTAAGTATGATCTGAAACTAAACCCGGCCAAATGTTCCTTCGGAGTTCCATCTGGGAAATTACTGGGGTTTATAGTCAGCCAACGGGGCATCGAGCTGGAGCCGACAAAGATAAAATCTATTCGGGATCTCCCACCCCCAAGAACCAAGAAGGAGGTCATGAGCCTGCTGGGTAGGTTGAATTACATCAGCAAGTTCATCGCTCAGTTGACGTCCACTTGTGAGACTATATTCAAGCTGTTGAAGAAAGATGAAGCCATCAAATGGACGGACGAATGTCAAAACGCTTTCGACAAGATCAAAGAATATCTGTCAAACCCGCCAGTGCGAGTCCCACCAGAACCAGGAAGGCCTTTGTTCTTATACCTGACGGTGTTAGAAAATTCCTTCGGGTGTGTTCTCGGGAAACATGATGCAATCGGGAAGAAAGAAAAGGCCATATATTACTTGAGCAAGAAGTTCACGAGCTATGAAGCCAAGTATACGCTGTTGGAAAGAACGTGCTGCGCTCTAACTTGGGTCGCTCAGAAACTCCGGCATTATTTATTGGCTTATATCACCTACCTCATCACTAGGTTGGATCCATTGAAGTACATATTCCAAAAGCCAATGCCCATTGGAAGATTAGCTAAGTGGTAGATTCTGCTCACCGAATTCGACATAGTCTATGTCACTCGCACGGCAATGAAAGCCCATGCCTTGGCATATCAATTGGCAGAAAATACTGTCGATGATGACTACCAACCTTTAAGTACTTACTTCCCAGACGAGGAGGTGAACTCAGTCGAGATAACTTCTGAAAACACCAACACTTGGAAAATGTTCTTTGACGGAGCTGTAAATGCAAAAAGTGTTGGGATTGGGGAAATCTTGATTTCACCCACGGAACAACACTATCCCGCCACGGCCCGCCTTTGTTTCTTCTGTACAAATAATACTGCCGAATATGAAGCTTGTTTAATGGGTATGAACATGGCCATTGACATGAATGTAGAAGAGTTATTGATCATGGGGGATTCAGATTTGATCATCAAACAGGCTCAGGGAGAATGGGAAACTCGAGACGGTAAGCTCCTTCCATACAGACAACATGTGGAAGATCTTAGCAAACGATTCAAAGTTGTCGAGTTTAGATATATTCCTTGATGCCACAACGAGTTAGCCGATGCACTAGCTACCCTAGCTAAAATGTTTCCATATCCGTGTAATTCAAATCAAGGAAAGGCATGGTTAATGCAACACGGTCGAAGTAGAGCCCGATGTCCAACCATGGTATCACGATATCAAAAGATTCTTGGAAACAAAAGAATATCCAGAGCAGGCCAATGGGGACCAAAAGAGAACCATTCGGAGACTCGCTAATAGTTTCTTCCTAAGTGGGGAAGTACTGTATAAGAGGACTCCCAATCTGAATCTATTAAGATGCGTAGACGCCAAAGAAACCAAAAAGATTATGAACGAGGTGCACTCAGAAGTATGCGGTCCCCACATGAACGGATACGTCCTCGCAAAGAAAATCTTGCGGGCCGGGTAATATTGGATGACCATGGAGAAAGATTGTTTTAGCTTTGTCCGAAAATGCCATAAGTGTCAAATACACGGCGATTTGATTCATGCACCACCATCAGAATTTCATCCTATGTCAGCACCTTGGTCGTTTGTTGCCTGGGGAATGGATGTCATCGGGCCGATCGAGCCAAGGGCCTCAAACGGGCACAGATTTATTTTGGTCGCTATTGACTATTTCATGAACTGGGTCGAGGCAGTCACATTCAAAGTTGTCACCAAGAAAGCGGTGGTGGATTTCGTGCACTCTAATATCATCTGTCGTTTTGGTATCCCAAAGACTATCATTACTGACAATGCCGTGAATCTAAACAGTAACCTGATGAGGGAGTTATGTGAACAGTTCCAAATCACACACCGCAATTCCACCCCTTACCGGCTCAAATCCAATGGCGCCGTTGAAGCAGCAAACAAAAATATTAAGAAAATCCTCAAGAAAATGATTCAAACTTCCAGGCAATGGCACGAGAAATTGCCTTTCGCATTACTGGGATATCGAACGATAGTGCGCACGTCGGTTGGAGCTACTCCTTATTTATTGGTATATGGTACTGAAGCCGTAATACCCGCAGAAGTTGAAATTCCCTCTCTTCGGATTATTGTCGAAGCAGAAATTGAGGATGACGAATGGGTCAAAACCCGATTGGAGCAATTAACTCTGATTGACGAGAAAAGGATGGCCGCAGTTTGCCACGGGCAGTTGTACCAACAAAGAATGGCCCGCACCTACAACAAGAAAGTGCGGCCTAGGAACTTTGAAGTAGGGCAACTTGTGTTAAGACGTATCCTCCCACACCACGAAGAGGCTAAAGGAAAATTCGCCCCGAATTGGAGAGGTACATATATCATAAGGAAATTGCTTCCAAAAGAAGCATTGTACTTGGGAGACATTGAAGGAAATGACCCCGAAACGACTGTCAATACAGATACAGACAACAGGTATTATGTCTTACCTTTTCCGCGATGACGACGTTGATGATCGAAATGACGAAGGCTTTCCATTCATGTTACCCCGAAAACTATCATTTTTGTAAACCTTTTGAGCCGGTTACCCTTCCTTGACAACCCTCCTTGGAGTTTGAAGAAAGAAAAGAAAATTCAAAAGAAAAAAATCAAAAAAGAGAGAAAGGAAAAATCAGAAGAAACCAAAAGCAAAAAAAATCAAAACAAAAACAAAATATTTGCCTGAACTACGTCTGACTTGATTCCGGAAGGATACGTAGGCAGCCTCTCCCTGGGGTTCAGTCACACCAGAATAAAAATCCACATTCCCCCAAGATTTTATGCTGGGGCAAGTGTTGAGATTCGGCAATGATTCACCTGAAAGTTCCAAGGTTGTAATTCAATACAAATTCTTTTTACCCCAAATCCTAGTCAAGTCCTTCCGATCGATCGGCAAAGAAAATCCAGAATGGGAAGATACATCTATCTGGACCTCATACAAGCTATGAGAGAAATTAAAATGAGAGAGTCTTATCGGTGAAAACCCACACGGGCACCATAAGGCGACGGTGAGTAGAGAAACTAAAAATGAGAGAGTCTTGTTAGTGAAAACTCGCAAAGAGCACTACAGGGCGATGGCGAGAAGGGAATGAGAGAGATTAGCTGGTGAAAACCCAAAAAGGGCACTACTAATCGAAAAGAGGATTATTGGTCACTGATATCGACATGGTCTGGGGCAAGGTTTCTCAACCTCGAGTTAAAAGTCGTGACGCATTTATGAGAGTCAGATGGTTTATATAGATCAGGCATCCAGTCCAAGACGCATGTCATGTTCATTGAAAGCCGCGTGCACTCCAGATAAGTCCTTTTTGTCTCCCCGAAAGGGGTATTTCTTGTCAAAATGCATTGTCTCCATTTCTTTGTTATTCCCTTTCAATCTGACTCTATTTCTAAGGTAAAACAAAGAAAGGATGGCAAAACTGACTTACAGGGTTCTCGTTTGACACGGACTAATATGCAAAAGGCACTCGGCCTCGTCAGGGGCATCAAGTCGATCCCGACTGGCCGCAATGGCCGATGCTTTAAAAACAACTTTTGAAGGGAGAAGATCAAATTGAAATGCCTAAAAAGGCAATTGAAGTGAAAGTTTAAGTCCCACGTGGCTAACCCCCTCAGAAAATATTAAAAAGCCGAAATGCTCCAAATGCTTTAAAGTCAAATAGAAGGAAAAATCAGAAATGAAAGGCCAATGAAGGCAAAATAAAGTTGGAAATGGTTTAAGTCCCACACGACTAACCATTGCAGCAGAATTCGAGGGGCCAAACCCCCCCCCCCCCCCCATGCTCTAGAAATCCAAAAGGAAAACAAGTGAAAAGCCTACAATGGCAGAACAAAGTTGAAATGTTGGGTCCCGCGTGACCGATCACCACAACAAAATCTGAAAATCCAAGATCCTCGGGATTAGAGATGAGACCCAATCCCCAGCAAGCAAGCGGTCGAGATCTTCGTCACAAGGCTGAGACCAAGAAGCTCGAAATAATCAAGGCCGCAAAACCAACAGCCATTTCAAACTAACAAATTATTCTTTGTTGAAATAAGAAACAGGTGCAACTCAAAAGCAACCGTGCAAAAAGCAGGTGTAACCAAGAGAAAAGGCGCAAGAGCTAGAAGCAGCTTTGCAGCGACGACTCCAAAAGGGAAGTTTTCTCTATGATCCTTTCTTGCATTCATTCAAAAAAATGTGTTGAAAATAGCTCAAATCTGAAGTGGTATAGGGTCTCCAGACCTTAACTACACCTTCTCCAACATAGGACTACACGCTCCCTAGTCGAATGCCAATTAAGAGTATACATTCCCTAATTGATGTTTTTCTTTTCCAATTAAGGGTATACATTCCCTAATTGATTTTCTTTTCCCGACATGGGGTGCATACGCTCCTTAGTCGATGCCAATTAAGGGTATACATTCCCTAATTGATGCTTTCTTTCCCAATTAAGGGTATACATTGCCTAATTGTTGCTTTCTTATCCAATTAAGGGTATACATTCCCTAATTGATGATTTCCTTTCCAATTAAGGGTATACATTCCCTAATTGACGCTTTCTTATCCAATTAAGGGTATGCATTCCCTAATTGATAATTTCTTTTTCAATTAAGGGTATACATTCCCTAATTGATGTTTCTTATCCAATTAAGGGTATACATTCCCTAATTGTTGCTTTATTTTTCAATTAAGGGTATACATTCCCTAATTGATGTTTCTTATCCAATTAAGGGTATACATTCCCTAATTGTTGCGTTCCTTTCCAATTAAGGGTATACATTCCCTAATTGTTGCTTTATTTTTCAATTAAGGGTATACATTCCCTAATTGATGTTTTCTTTCCCGACATGGGTGCACGCGCTCCCTAGTCGATTCCAATTAAGGGTATACATTCCCTAATTGATATTTTTATTTTCCAATTAAGGGTATATATTCCCTAATTGATGATTTGTTTTTCAATTAAGGGTATACATTCCCTAATTGATTTCTTCCCCAGTGTAGGGTATACAATCCCTAGTTGATTTTATTTTTTGAAACCCCTAGTTGGTCTTGCTTTGAGATATAGGGTATCCACTCCCTGGTTTACAATAACTTCGGGCGCACTGCTCTCGGTTTTTCACCGCTTTCAATAATAAGATAGTGTAGATTTCCTTACAATAACTCACTAAATTTTCCTAGTATGAAAACTGGGGCAGAAAATTTCGTTTGTTCGTTTTGATTTTTGTGCATATTACATTTTTAGGACATTGGAACTCGAGATGACCGAAAGAAGAAGTTTCGATCCAAAATAATAAGACAAAAGAGGAAATAGAAGGTTGAATCCAAAGTATGGAAGCGGAAAAGATGTGGACCGCTCAAGACAAAACTGAAGTCACAAGCGGCGCATGTCCCTTTTTGATCCGAAATGCTGAAGAAGTTTGAACCAGCGCCTACAACTAACAAGCATCAAGGTCCAGATCAAGTCTGTATAAAAGCAGCCAAGATTCAAGATCAGGCTTCAGCGTACTAATAGATAGGACTCTTGTAACTCATAGTTGATAGGTTTAGTTTAGTCTTCTCCATTTTTGCTATTTGGGTGTAATAAGGAGATCAACAGCAGTAACATCAGCAACCGCAGTGAAACCACAGTTACTCGGTAGTCCCAGCTACCAAAACTCCCAGAACTACACTGACCTAACTCCTTTATAGCCAAGGATATGTAGGCAACCTTTGAAGCAGGGTTCAGTCAAACTTTTCAAAAACGCTTCACAGCGTAGTATACGAATAGGTATAAGTCATTCATGATTGCTCACTTTATCTTTGCTCGAAAACCCTCCGTGTTTCCGAGCAAAGAGGGGCAACTGTGAGCACGTGATTTTTCACCTACCGCATACTCCTACAAATTCAATACAATAAATTAATTTTTATAATTTTTTGTTGAATTTTAGTGATTAATTGCTATTTGCATATTCATAATTCACCTTTGTTTTTAGAAAAAGAATATTATTAATAATTTGTTATTTGTAATTAACTGAATTAAATAATAGACGAACGATGTTTATTTGATGTAGTGTAGTTTTAACAACTAATCATTTTATCCTAATAAATCACAGATTTACTTAGGGATAAGAAATAAATCCTTTTTTATTCTAAATTAATTTGTGATTGGATTGAAAATGAGGTTTAGAACTAATTATTGTGTTTTTCTTTATATTTGAATAGGCCTGGTTTTAATTAAATTAAGATTAATAAATTATAGGGTTTAATTAGGGTATTAGTTAGATATAATTAATTATAGGATGTTTAATTGGGACCTGGGCTAACTTGCCTAGTCCCAAAGGGTAAGTCTTAATGAATCCCACGCCCCAGCCCAAAATCAAGCCCTTAACCCGGTCCAGACCCCTGCTCAAATTCAAACGACCCCGTTTAGTATAAGTGACAAATCCCAGCCGTTGATCAAGATAGANCTCAAATTGATACCAAATGATCCCCGTGTCCCCCTTAATCCCGTCCCACCGATGGTTTCCCTAATCACCGTTCAGTTGCGAGTTTTTCCAGATCTGAGAAGCTGTCGAAACCCTAATTCATGCTAATGACGAATCCAAGCGGCTCTGTGACTCAAACTCACATGAGTCGATGGCTCTTGACAAGAGCCAACGATTCATGTGAGTAAGGGTCACTTTTGGAGGACGCCGGAGTCCGGCCAAACTCCGACAAGTCGCCGGAGTTCATCCAAACCCCTCAAACGGATATCCCCCCCCCCTCGTTTCTATTTGTTTCCTGTGCCTTTTATTTTTAGCATGAACATGCCTTAGTATAAATCATTGTCTTCCTCTTATGACCTTTGTTTTTGATTTTTTTTTGTTTCCTCCATTATCTTCTTTTACCTGTTTATGTTTTCTTCCTAGTCTAAAGTCCCAAATATATTGAGCTTAGGTTTTTTTTATCACTATTTGGTATGATTTAACTGTCTATGTTTTGTGATTGGTCTAATCAAGATTAGCATTAGGTTTTTCAGTTTCCTTTCTTTGCTAATTTCCAGACATCTGTATGATTATGAATTTTTGTCAATAAACGAGCATGAATGACTAATTGATTAAATCCCTGAACTCATATGTCAGAATTCTTGCAAGTGTAACAACCTCTATTGTATCAGTTGTTTTGTGATGACCCAAAAAGGGGCCATCTTATGTGCATCTAATTTTTACTGTGTTCCGAGGCCCCGAATGCCTCCATTAATCTCACTTCGATGTGCGTGCGCAGCCCGGGCGTGTAGCCGGAAAACCTTTATGTGAAAACATGATTGAGAGTTAGATTTTATAAAATTAATTGAATAAAGTTGACTTTGGTCAACATTTTTGGTAAACGGACCCGGATCCGTGATTCGGCGGTCCCGGAAGGTCCGTAGAAAAATATAGGACTTGGGCGTATGCCCGGAATCGAATTCCGAGTACCCAAGTCCAAGAAATGAATTTTCAAAGAAAATTGTTTTATAAAATTATTAAAGGCTTATGAAAATAAACCTTGATGTGAAACCTGTGCTGTCGGGACCGTATTATGATTCCGGCGCTCGGAATAGGTTCAATATGTGTTATTCAAGTTATTTGTAAAATTTGGTAAGAAACGGACTTGATTTGATTGGTTTCGGATCAAAATGAGGAAAATTGGAGTTAATGAAGTTTTGATGTTTTTAAGGAATTTGAAATTTGGCTTGAAAGGTGATTTTATGTTCCCGAGGTCCGAATGAAATTCCGAGATCGGGAATAGTTCTGTCATGTCATTTATAACTTGTCTGCAAAATTTGAAGTCATTCCGAGTAGTTTAGGCCGGTTCGGCGCATTGAAGTGAATTCTAGAATTTCAATTTCTTAGTTTTGATTCAATTTGGTTTTGGGGTGGAATTTTGAGTTTTGTTGTATTTTTCCATGTTTCGGAAGTTCGAGAGGGTCCGTATCATGAATGCAGACTTGTTGGTATTTTTGGACGGGGCTCGGGTGGGCCCAGGTTCCTCCCGGACACCACACGAGGCCAAAAAACAGCTAAAATAACTGTTGGTGCAGCTGTTGCTGGTGTGACCACATGTGCGGTTGCCCAGCCGCAGGTGCAGGACCGCTCCTGCGGTCCCAGCCTCGCAGGTGCGGATCCTCTGCTGGTGCGGAACAATTTCTGCAGGAGCGGGTCCGCTGGTGCGGAAACCTCCTCCGCAGGCGCGACCTCATCCCCCTTGCCCAAAGGTCCAGGTGCGAGCTCCAGGCCGCAAGAGCGGGACCGCTGGCGCATACTCCTTCTCCGCAGGCGCGATGCCAGGGTCCCTGGCCCTTTTTCCGCAGGGGCGGTGATTTTCTCGCAGGTGCGGTACCACACCTGCGGTACCAAGGTCGCAGGTGCGGAAATCATTGTTGCCATCCCCTTTTAAATGTCCAAATTACGGGTTTTTCTTCATTTTACCCACCATCAACTTCCATTAGAGAGCAACCAAGCTTGGGAAGCACCTCCCACGACCACCCACTGTAAGAGGTAAGTTAAACCCCCATAATCTTCTAGCTTTAACATTAATTCCTAGTTAAATTCACTACTAAATCATCTAAAAATCAGAGAATTAGGTAGAAATTTTAGGGTTCTTGAGGATTTTGTAACTTTCCATTTTAGGCCATGAATTCAAGTAGAAATCACACCTTAGTGATCCTTAGGCTATGGGTGAGTGATCCCTTCGAGAATTTTCGGAATTCGATCATGAGAGACCGGGGTTGGAAATTGGGAATTCTTCAAGAATGGCGACTTTATTGAATAGCTAGGATAATTTCTCACATTGTGCATGCATTGATCTAATTTTGCACTTTTTGACTAGTTGCGAGTCCTCGGGTATAGAGTTCGGAGTTTCGAGCGCAATTGTGGTCCGAGGGGTAAATTCGACACGAGGTGAGTCTCCTTTCTAACCTTGTAGGAGGGAATTGTCCCCATAGGTGATGTATATGCTATGTGTAAATTGTTTGGGGGCTACGTACGCGCCAAGTGACGAGAGTCCGTACGTAGCGGTTGTTATTGTTATGTCCGGGTAGTTAGGCCCACATCATGCCTTGTATGCTTTTTCTCGTAATGCCTTATATGCCTTTTCTTGTAATGCCTGATATGTTTTCCTTGTAATGCTTCATATGATTTATTGTAACGCCATATGTACTATGAAATTACGTTTTGCATCATGTTATTCTTCTGAGGCTTATTTGAAAGAATTGTGAAATATATGGGAGCGAGTCGTACGCCACGGCGGAATTGAAAGAATTGTGAAATATATGGGAGAGGGTCGTACGCCACGGCGGAATTGAAAGAATTGTGAAATATATGGGAGCGGGCCGTACGCCACGACGGAATTGAAAGAATTGTGAAATATATGGGAGCGGGCCGTACGCCACGGCGGAATTGAAAGAATTGTGAAATATATGGGAGCGGGTCGTACGCCACGGCAGAATTGAAAAGAATTGTGAAATATATGAGAGCGGGCCGTACGCCACAGCGGTGTTGAGAAATTATGAAATATATGGGATCGGGTTGTACGCCACGACAGTGTTGAAAAGAAATTTAAATGAATATGGGATCGGGCCATACGCCACGGCGAGTGTAGAAGGTACCTTATGGGAGCGGTTCGTACGCCACGGCGGATCTAAAAAATTTTGATTTTTATTGTTCGGTGGTCTTACCCTTGAAAGTGCTTTATTGTTTAGTTCAGCGATTGTTGGATTTCTTCTTTTGATATATATACTGGTTGCTTATTTTCCCTGACATGCTTACTGTATTTCATTATATTCTATCATATGTTAGTACTGTTAGACCTTAGTGAGTATCGAGTCGACCTCTCGTCACTACTTCTTCGAGTTTAGGCGGGATACTCACTGGGTACATATTTATTTAATATGTAGTCATGCTGCACTTTCTTTTCCTTTCTGTACTTGACTGTACAGGTCTGGAGGCTGGCGCATCTGATTATCAGGCCGGTGCTAGATAGCGTGGTCATACTTCACGGTGAGCTGCTTTCTCGGCGACTTCCTAGCAGCACCCTGG
>ML260273.1:84706-150244 GCA_005239495.1 Nicotiana undulata | reverse complement strand
GGTTGCTTAGCCTTACGTCGCCCTTCCAAAGCATCTCAGGAAGGCGCCGCGTAACAGTAAGCACGTAATTTTTGACCCGCACATTAAAATTATCTTTAGCAGTTTAAGTATTTTTAGAATATTTCTTTGAGTATATTTCTATGGGATTTCACTCTATTATTAATTTTAATTCAAGTTCCTAAAGCAAATAAATTGAAAACCGCAAAAAATAGTTTTACTCATTATCTTATTTGTATTTATTTGAGTAGTTCGTATTTTATAGTGATACTGATTTAGCCTTATTTTAGCTTAATTTTGAAAAATACAAAAATAGTTTCACTTTTAATATATAGTTTTATTTTAGTAGTGTATGTTAATTAGTTAAGAGTGATTTTTATATTTTATAAATACATTATATTACGTTATAAGAATATTTGGGATTTTAGCTAAAAGAGTTTGAACAACCCCAAAATTAGCCCCATTTCGGATTTTCTTAAGCAATTATTGACCAGCCCAATTCCCCTTTGTAACGACCCAGTCGGTCGTTTCGCGTATTAGGACTCCGTTCCCTTAAATGAAACCTTCCATAGCGGCTACTCGTGCTTTATGACTCGCGGGAGCGGGCGGTTCGGGATTTGGGAATGAATTGGATGGTTTAGGAACACTTGGTTCCTTAAGGTTGGCCTATTTGGCCAAGTTAAACTTCGGTCAACATTTTGAGCAAATGACCTCGAAATCAAGTTCTGACAACTCCACTAGCTCCGTATAATGATTTTAGTCTTGAGCGTATGTTCGGCTCGGGTTTCTGATGACCTGGGAGCGTTTCAATGCCCGAAATGGAAATCAGGATTTCCTTAAGTTTAGAATTTGGCCTGGAACAGGACTTCATGCTATCAGGGTCCGAATGGAATTCCAGGACCGGCATTAGTTTTGTACAGTCATTTATGACTTGTCTGCAAAATTTGGGGTCATTCCGAGTAGTATAGACCCGTTCGGCGCAATGAAGCGAATTCTAGAATTCTTAAGTTCTTAAGTTTGAATAATTTGGTTTTCGGATTGAATTTTGAGTTCCGTTGTTGCTTTTCATGTTTCGGAAGTTCGAGCGAGCCCGTATCATGAATAAAGACTTGCCGGTGCTTTTGGACAGGGTCCCGAGGGGCTCGGGGGTGATTTAAACCCCCGGGAGCTAAGTTGGAAAAACCAAAAATTTCTCTATCTGGTTTCCTTCTCTGCGATCGCAGAAGGTGGGCTGCGATCGCATAGAAGGGTTTTGCTGGGCTGCTAATTGTTCTCTGCGATCGCAGCCTTCCCCTTGTGATCGCATAGGTCCGAGCACCAAAGCTTCGCGATCGCAGCCCTTTCACGCGATCGCATTGAGTCGTAGCTAGGCCGGGTGAAATTGTTCTTCGCGATCGCAGGACCTCTGATGCGATCGCAGAGGTCAGTCCAGTTGCCCTTCGCGATTGCAGGCCTAGTGTCGCGATCGCAGTTAAGAATTTCCTGTGCAGTATTTAAATGCCCAATTGCGGTTTCTTCTTCTTTTTCAATACCCAGCCTCCATTAAAGCTCCTCAAAGCTAGGGAAAAGCTCTCCAAGGTCAAGTTCATCAAGGTTAGTGTAATTTCCTCTCTAAAATTTATGGATTAGTTATGGAAATCCAACTAGGTTACCTATTAAAATATCAAATCATGGGAAAAATGTTTAGAAAATTCTAGGGCTTTGATAATTAGTGAATTATCCCTTTTAGCCATGAATTCCTAAATAAATTATGTAATTACGATCCTTAGGCTTCAGGTAATTCATTCCTTCGAGAATTTTCAAAATCCGAACTCGTTGGCCCGGGGTCGAAATTCCAAAAACCATCAAGAATACTATATTTTGGGATTTCTTGTTAATTCTTATTCTTGGAGCATAAATTGATTCAATTATGCTATATTTGGCTAGTTGTGAGACGTCGAGGGTAGTTTCAAAATTTTGGGCGCATCTTTTGATCCGGTCCTTGGTCCAAGGAGTGCTTTTATTGAGGTGAGTCTCCTTTCTAACCTCGTAAGAGGGAAATTGTCCCTCTAGGTAACCTTGTTTGCTATGTGATCTTGTTTGGGGGCTACGTATGACCGAGTGACGAGAGTCCGTACGTAGTGGCTATTACTGCTTCGTCCGGGTAGTTAGGACACAACATGCTCATTGTTTTCCCCTGTTGTAGCATAGATATGACTTGCATACTTGTGTGATTGGTATTGTTGTCTTTGAACGTTGTGATATTTGGCTTGATTTAAGTGTGAAAAGAGAATCACGACAGATTGATGATTGATTATATTACAGGATCGGGCCGTACGCCACGACAGAGTGATGATTAATTATATTATGGGATTGTGCCGTACGCCACGACAGAGTGATGATTGATTATATTATGGGGTCGGGCCGTACGCCATGGCGAGATTGAGACTACCAGGGTGGGATCGGGCCGTACGCCACGGCGAGATGGAGACCACCAGTGTGGGATCGGGCCGTATGCCACATCGAGATTGAGACTACCAGGGTTGGATCGGGCCGTACGCCACGGCGAGATTGAGACTACCAGGGTGGGATCGGGTCGTACGCCACGGCGAGATTGAGACTACCAGGGTGGGATCGGGCCGTTCACCATGGCGAGATTGAGACTACCAGGGTGGGATCGGGCCGTACGCCACGATGAGATTGAGTACCATATGGGAGCGGGCCATACACCAAGGCGGATACCAAACTTGTTTGATTTGAGATTGTTATTTGATGCCGGATATTGATGTACTTGATTATTTATTTTACTTGTCTACAGTTTTCTTTAAATCCTGCTTACTTTACGACTGTTGGACCTTAGTGAGTATCGAGTCGACATCTCGTCACTACTTATTCGAGATTAGGCGGGATACTCACTGGGTACGTTTATATGTATATGTACTCATGCTACACTTTCTGTGCATTTTGTTGCACAAGTACCTTTATAGTACAATTTTTAACTTGGGGACTTATACGGGATGCATTCATCCAGAGGCGTTCCACAGCTGCCGGAGTCTCCCTTCTGTGTACTTACATGTTATATCTATTGCCTTTATCCCATTTAATTCTCGGACAAGAGTTGTATAATTGTATAAATTCTTAGGAATTGCTCATGTACTTGTGTCACCGGGTTCTAGGAAGGTGTTGGTATTTCTTGTACTGCATTAAGTGGATTATCCGCCGTATTTAGTTTACAAGCATTTTCTTTAATATTTGATTATAAATGCAGAAAAAGACATGATTTTGAAAGTGTAAGCTGGAAGTTCTTTGAACTGGTTCAGGGATTGGCCTGCCTGACAGTGTGTCCGGCTCCATCACAACCCATAGGTTTTGGGTTGTGACAACGTGGTATCAGAGCTCTAGGTTCCTGTAGGTTTCATGAGTCATGAGCAAATCTAGTAGAGTCTTGCGGATCGGTACTGAGACGTCTGTACTTATCTTCGAGAGGCTATAGGGCTGTTAGGAGTACTTCTCTTCTTGATTCATCATTGTGCGATTTGATTTCTTTAAGGCTTATGCCTATGCTTCTTCCTACTCAATCTTACGCGTCGCGAAGAGCTTGTTATGAATCGAGGGTTGAGGACTTTTAATGATACTATTGATGTGGTGCGGGATGTTTCTCCCAGCGTAGTTGATTGAGGCTATCATCGTTGTTCTGCGGAAGAATGTTTTTGTCATCTCAGCTCAGTAGCTGTATTTCTGAGAACTTTGAGGTCATGCTCAGGTGGTTATGAACTTACGATTGGTTATGGCGCGATGTTGATATAAAGGTAGAACGGTTGACCATGTAATGGGGTGATGAAAGGTTTGAAGGGAGGTCTTCTCAGAGTGTGATTTCGAGATTTCAGTATTTTGTTCCGGCGTAGGAAAAGCATTTGGATTATAAATGATCAGGTTTTGGGCTGATAAAATAGTAAGGATTGGTGCTGTCAAGTGAAATTGAGCACTCACCTGTAATAAGATATCGTCGTCATGGATCGAATGGAATGTGTTAAGTTTGTCGGTGCTATGGTTTCTTCGGTTGCTCAGGGTCAGAGTATTGTGAAGAAGTATTGAAGAATGCGGTTGGCAAAGGCCGTGAGGTGCGGATGTTCAGTACTGGATAAGTATTGAAAATGAAGGCGATTCGAGGAAGATGATCTTCATAAAGATTTAAAGTTGTGATGATATGTTGGTTTAAGAGCTTCGGAGGACAGTATTAAATTGAGGCAGCAGGACGGCATCATACGACAAAGGAAGATACGCGATAAGTGATAGGCGGTGGTGCCAATTCTAAACGATCAGGTGTAAGGAAAGGAAGGCAGGTAGCACTTAAGGGAATGAGTTGGGCAAAGTGGGAGAGCGGAAACTTAGTGATGAATCAGAAGATGTGGTAGCGCATTAAGTAGATGTCCAGGAAGAGCGGACGGATTGGTAAGGTTGGTAAATGGATACAGGATTAGGATGGGGGTCTTGATATTGTAGAAAGTGAGAATCATAGCATAATGGTAGGTGTCAGTTGGCTAGTTTCCTCGGGTGGGTTGTCTTCTGTGAGTAGGTTAGCGGTTGTAGGGATGGTAAGTTCAGTGCGGAGTCCTAGTGGCTAGCCGGTAGGAGGTAGAATATGTGAATGGTGTTAGAAAATTCAAATATTTAAGGGAGGCTAACAGGAAAATCCAGAAGAATCGGACGGATTGGTTGAGCAAGGTCATGTCAACAAAGAAGAAAATATCTCAGCAGTGTCTGGAGTGGTGCAGGGGGTAGCTTCGGGCTAAGTGGGGGAGTCCCACCACCTGCAGTTGGGTTATAAGGTTGTGTCCTCATGGGATTGCGGATTGTCAGTGTATTGGCAACTTGTTACCACTAAGAGAAAGGAGTAAAGCGGTAATTGAGTATGGCATTCGATAAATGTGTTCGAAGTTGGTCCTATTGGACCAGGGTTAGACTATGGAAGATTTTGAATTTGTGCTTAAGGCATAGGCAAGTTGTAAGGGAAGTGACTCAGTCACGTGCTTCATTGAGAGCATGTTCATGTACTAGAAGACCCTTGGAGTTGATTGTATTCGGGGCCAGTCAGAGTGGGTGACTCTCAGCAGTGGTCCTAGTGAATTCGCAGGTTAGAAACCGTGGTGTTTAAGGGTTTCAGGCACCGTATGATTGAGAATCGAGCTTCTGCAGCATAATCTCTGAGGAAAAGGAAAATGGTTGAAGTGTCCTATGTTATTTCTGCACGCAGGATAATAATTGAGGAGTGAGAGAAATAAACTCCGAGTTGTAGAAAGATTATCAGGAGGTTGAGAGACGGGTTGCGGAATTTAGGCAGCATGGTCTCGTGAATCAAGGTCACTCGGGATGAGTGAGGTTGAGCTGCTATGAGTTGAAGGAAGTTACTATTACCTTTGAGGCAACTAAAGATGATTAAAAGAACATAGATTGGTTAGCCATGGTCGAAATGGCACAAGTACGGCAGTGATCAGTTCCTTCGGCATGATTGAGTACGTGTACGATCTGTGCAGATATGTGTGGGGCCTGTCGGCCATCATAATAGATTTCAGTTGGAAGCATTCAGGTGCTATGGCCTGTCAGGTGTAGGCGGGTCCCAGAAGGGTTAGGGTGGTTCAAACCACTACTTAAGGATTTGTGTGTATCGTGATTGTGAGAGCTCACTTGTGTGTTGTTATGGTTCTCAGGAATTGAGGTAAGTAAAGGCTAGAGCCAATGGAGTGTTCACCCTAATATTGGTTCAGGAGTTATGATGGAATTCTCGCACTATCTCATATTGGCATGTTAGGTGCAGTTAGCAGTATGTAACTGGACGTAAGAATCGATATTTGCGGTTCGATGTTAACAAGGATGTCATGATGCTCGGAGGAGCAAGAACAAAGTATTTAAATTATTAGAATAAAGTAATATTGTCTTCAGTGTCATCTGAGTTCGGCGTTTGGTGAAAGAGGCTCTGTATCCTGGTTACGGGTCCTTGAATTGTTTTACAGCCTTAGGGTGGTCGGTGGTATGGATGTGCATACTTGTTACCTTGTTTGGAAGGCCGTGGGATCATGACTGCGGGAAGATTGCATAAGTGTGGCATGTAGTCACCTGATTGGTTGAAGAATTAGACCAAGTATAAAGGAGTGTAATATTGCTTAATTGAGAATTTATGCTTTGAAGGCGTTCGGCTCAGTTGGTTGTGGATTGTGGGGTATTTATCTCGGCTATGCTGGTTGTCCTCGTGTGTATAAGAAAAAGGAAGCGGGTTGTTTGGACCCAGGTAAGGCTATCAGCCTAGTTCAATGCGAGCAGAATCAGCTTGAAGTGAGTGAATGGATTTAAACAAGATTCTGGGCTTCATGCGAGTCGGAGGTGTTCATTTCAGTATGGCACTCCTCAAGGAGGGGTATATCAGGTGTTGTCTCGTCTTCGTCAAATTCATGTGATATTGTGATTGTGCCGTGTGAGTTGTGAAACGGTTTGATAATTTCTTATGTGTTGAGATTCCGCGTAGTGATGTGGTTGTGTGAGCAATGTGGCTCTTGAGATTCAGGTTATATATCGCACCTCAGTTATGCTTAAGTTTTTAGCAGATGGCCCTATCAGTCTCCCCAGAATGGTGTTCCGCACTTAGCGTACTTGTGGCCAGTATTCAGTAATTAGTAATAGTGAGCAATTCGGCTTTGTGTATATATTTCCTTGTGTAAATCTTATGATGGGATCGGATGGAACGCCGCCACGGGTATGTTATGTGGATCGGGTTGCACGCCGCAATAGTGTGATGTTACGCAAGGCTTCTGTAATTATTTTCTTGTGTTTTACTTCATAATTCTCTGCGAAAAGTTCATATTAGTTGAAGTCCCTTACGGGGTCATTTCCTTATGTGCCGTGTTCGAAATTGTGGCCTATTGGCGTATTGTGGCATCGTGTGAGTCTAATGACCGTGTTTGGGGTGATTGGTTGTCTGAGTAGTTCATTCTGGGTGAGACTAAATTTATAAATCTGGGATCGGTGTGATAAGACTATGCAAGTATATTACAGGGCAATAACCATTATTGGTTGTAATGAGATTATGATCTTAGTTAAGAGAAAATATTTCAATGTTTTAAAGCTAACTCTACAGTTGGTTAGGAAGTTCTACACATTTCCTCCATTGTGGTAGTATCGTCAGCATTATAGCAGAATGTATGTGTGTATCTTAGAAGGTGCTTTGAGAGCATCAAATTCGTAGAATTCTGGCTATAAGGTTCAGGGAGCGCCATTGTGCTCAGATGATGAATTATGCGGTGTATGGTGCTGATTCAACAAAGATATGCGGTTGTGGTTTGGTGCCTCGTGTGGTAGTTGATGCGGTGTTCACATATTAGAAACATGCATGGAAGAGAATTTCGAGTGTTGGAACTGGGGTCTGAGTTTATTATATGGATAAACGCGAATATCTTGATATTTTACCAAGCTAAGGTGCTCAACTGGGTTTTGGTAGCACAGGCAGGTGCACGAGATGTTAAATAGTGATTTCAGATAATTCTGGGGCAGTTCTTGGCACGTTTGAGGACGAACGTTTGTTTAAGAGAGGGAGAATGTAACGACCCAGCCGGTCGTTTCGCGTATTAGGACTCCGTTCCCTTAAATGAAACCTTCCATAGCGGCTACTCGTGCTTTATGACTCGTGGGAGCCGGCGGTTCGGGATTTTGGAATGAATTAGATGGTTTAGGAACACTTGGTTCCTTAAGGTTGGCCTATTTGGCCAAGTTTGACTTCTGTCAACATTTTGAGCAAACGACCTCAAAATCGAGTTCTGACAGCTCCAGTAGCTCCGTATAATGATTTCGAACTTGGGCGTATGTTCGGCTCGGGTTTCTGCTGACCCGGGAGCGTTTCGGCGCCCGAAATGGAAATCAGGATTTTCTTAAGTTTAGAATTTGGCCTAGAACGGGACTTCATGCTATCGAGGTCCGAATGGAATTCCGGGACCGGCAATAGTTCCGGATAGTCATTTATGACTTGTCTGCAAAATTTGGTGTCATTCCGAGTAGTATAGACCCGTTCGGCGCAATGAAGCGAATTCTAGAATTCTTAAGTTCTTATGTTTGAATAATTTGGTTTTGGGATTGAATTTTGAGTTCCGTTATTTCTTTTCATGTTCCGGAAGTTCGAGCGACTATATATCATAAATACAGACTTGCCGGTGCTTTTGGAAGGGGTTCCGAGGGGCTCGGGGGTGTTTTAGACCCCCGGGAGCTAAGTTGGAAAAACCAGAAATTTCTCTATCTGGTTTTCTTCTCTGCGATCGCAGAAGGTGGGCTGCGATCGTAGAGAAGGGTTTTGCTGGGCTGCTGATTGTTCTCTGCGATCGCAGCCCTCCCCTTGCGATCGCATAGGTCTGGGCCCCAAAGCTTCGCGATCGCATCCCTTTCACGCAATCGCATTGAGTCGCAGTTGGGCCGGGTGAAATTGTTCTTCGCGATCGCAGGACCTCTGATGCGATCGCAGAGGTCAGTCCAGTTTCCCTTCGCGATCGCAGGCCTAGTGTCGCGATCACAGTTAAGCATTTCCTGGGTAGTATTTAAATGCCCAATTGCGGGTTTTCTTCTTCATTTTCAATACCCAACCTCCATTAAAGCTCCTCAAAGCTAGGGAAAAGCTGTCCAAGGTAAAGTTCCTCAAGGTTAGTGTAATTTCCTCTCTAAAATTCATGGATTAATTATTGAAATCCAACTAGGTTACCTATTAAAATATCAAATCATGGGAAAATTGGGTAGAAAATTCTAGGGCTTTGATAATTAGTGAATTATCCCTTTTAGGCATGAATTCCTAAATAAATTATGTAATTACGATCCTTAGTCTTCAGGTAATTCATTCCTTTGAGAATTTTCAAAATCCGAACGCGTGGGCCCGGGGTCGAAATTCCAAAAACCATCAAGAATACTATATTTTGGGATTTCCTGTTAATTCTTATTCTTGGAGCACAAATTGATTCAATTATGCTATGTTTGGCTAGCTGTGAGCCGTCGAGGGTAATTTCAGAATTTCGGGCGCATCTTTTGATCCGGTCCTTGGTCCGAGGAGTGCTTTTATCGAGGAGAGTCTCCTTTCTAACCTCGTAAAAGGGAAATTGTCCCTCTAGGTAACCTTGTTTGCTATATGAACTTGTTTTGGGGCTACGTAGCACCGAGTGACGAGAGTCCGTACGTAGTGGCTATTACTGCTTCGTCCGGGTAGTTAGGACACAACATGCTCATTGTTTTCCCCTATTGTAGCATAGATTTGACTTGCATACTTGTGTGATTGGTATTGTTGTCTTTGAACGTTGTGATATTTGGCTTGATTTAAGTGTGATAAGAGAATCACGACAGAGTGATGATTGATTATACTATGGGATCGGGCCGTACGCCACAACAGAGTGATGATTAATTATATTATGGGATCGGGCTGTATGCCACGGCAGAGTGATGATTGATTATATTATGGGATCGGACCGTACGCCACGACGAGATTGAGACTACCAGGGTGGGATCAGGTCGTACGCCACGACGAGATTGAGACTACCAGGGTAGGATCAGGCCGTACGCCACAGCGAGATTGAGACTACCTGGGTGGGATCGGTCCGTACGCCACGGCGACATTGAGACTACCAGGGTGGGATCGGACCGTACGCCACGGTGAGATTGAGACTACCAGGGTGGGATCAGGCCGTACGCCACGGCGAGATTGAGACTACCAGGGTGGGATCGGGCTGTACGCCACGGCGAGATTGAGTACCATATGGGAGTGGGCCGTACGCCACGACATATACCAAACTTGTTTGATTTGAGATTGTTATTTGATGCCGGATATTGATGTACTTGATTATTTGTTTTACTTGTGTACAGTTTTCTTTACATCCTGCTTACTTTACGACCGTTGGACCTTAGTGAGTATCGAGTCGACCTCTCGTCATTACTTCCTCGAGATTAGGCGGTATGCTCACTGGGTACGTATATATGTATATGTACTCCTGCTACACTTTTTGTGCATTTTGTTGCACATGTACCTTTATAGTACAATGATCGACTTGGGGACTTATACGGGCTGCATTCATCCAGAGGCGTTCCACACCTGCCGGAGTCTCCCTTCTGTGTACTTACGTGTTATATCTATTGCCTTTGTCCCATTTAATTCTTGGACAAGAGTTGTATAATTGTATAAATTCTTAGAAATTGCTCATGTACTTGTGTCACCGGGTTCTGGGAAAGTGTTGGTATTTCTTGTACTGCATTAAGTGGATTATCCACCGTATTTAGTTTACGAGCATTTGCTTTAATATTTGATTATAAATGCAGAAAAACACATGATTTTGAAAGTGTAAGCAGGAAGTTCTTTGAACTGGTTCAGGGATTGGCCTGCTTTACAGTGTGTCTGGCGCCATCACAACCCATAGGTTTTGCGTCGTGACACCCTTAGCCCAAATAACCTACAAACCCGTGACCCACGCCCAAAAATCAATTTGACCCATCAAATTTTTCTTTTTCAACTCTCAAAACCCTAACACTTTAAAAGCACACACCACCATTCACTAACCATAGAGAAAAAACAGCCACACCCCAACCCTCTTGCCTGCGCCGCCGGAGGAGAAGAGCCAACCCTAAGAGAGCAGCAATTGGCACCCTCACGATCACCCTGTACCTGGAAGTCGCCACTCAACCGTTGTTTACCCACCACAGAAAACCAGAAGATTCCCTCCTCTCCAAAAACACGTCAGTCGCCGGCCACCCTCACTCATCTCCAAGTCTCCACCCTCACCACTCAAAGACACACGCGCACACGAGAAACAGAGGCTAAAAAACGAAGAAGAAAATAGGGGTTCGGACTGAAATTAGAAGGAAAAAGAATTAGGGTTTTGGATATTTTGGATTTCTACACTTATTTTAGTTTGAGGGTATTAATATAGAAAAAGTCATCATTCTTAGTTTAAATTTCTTTCTATTTCAAAATCAGAAAGAAAAAAAATTCGGCTTCCTTCTTATTTGATTACAAGTTTCAATATAGAGTTGGTGATGTCAAGGTGATATTTGATTTCCTCTTTTCGAGACCGTATTTTGAGCTTCCATCCGTGATCCGCGGTGTTTTTCTGTGGCTGTTTTGATTTGCCGATTAAGTTGTCGTCACCAGATTTGCTTGTATTTGCCGAGGTCCATTTCTCTTCACTGATTCTACTTGATTTCTATTTGTGTTTTCTTGTTTCTAATATATGTTTTATGTTAATTTCTCCATCGCGGTTTTTGCGTAAATAATTCGTGATTTCTACTTGAGTGAGTGCAAATTATTTCACAATTTGCTAGGAATTCAAGTTGTTTAGATTTGAAAGTGCTACTGTATTAGATAGATGGATAATTGTGAATTGATTACAACTTTGAATGATAATTGGACCGTAGGTTGTTGGGTTATAATGCACAGATTTCAACTTTTGATATTTTATTGTCTCTTTCATTTCCTTATTACTTTCTTTAACCGCTAGTAGCATGTTTAGGCCAAACACACTCGGGTAAGCAAAATTTAGGATTCTTTATTTATTAATAAAGGTAAGAGGTCGTTCTCTTTAGTTCATATGTAGGGGATGCCCCGTAGACTATGTATATATTTATCCGGAGTATGACCCATAGTACTTGTAATTAAAATCCGAAAGTAGAACTCGTAGAATTTTTATTTTATTAGGTGGGGACGACCTCGAGCTTCTTTTGTGTTTATTTTTATTTTATTTTTTGTGTTTTTTTGCCTCAGTTTGATCATTTTAAAGGCCAACTAAATTATGTACGCAATCGTACTAGTTACGGAACTCGTGGAATGCCTAACAGCTTCTCCCTAAGTCAAATAAAACTCCTTACCTAAATCTCTCGTGCAGACTTATTTTTGGAGTCCATAGTGTTATAAAAGAACAAATCATTTCTAAAACGGTGACCTTACACACCGAAACCAAATGTCATGTAACAACTCTGAAAATCTTTTGAACACAATTGTTTTTCACTTTCTAATTGAATACCCTTTTGAGTTTTACAAATCACTTTTATTATTTAATAGAGAGTTTAGTGAGGTAGTAAAAAGAGAGTGTGACAACGCGTATACAAGCTGACTTTGGACTCCTCGATGAGATGCAATAAAGCTTGAGTTGAGCCTGAGTTCATCACGAACTCAATGGCCAAAATAGATATACATGTTAAAGAATAAGAAAGTCATTAGACATATATCCAATATATTTAGCATATTTTAACTACAAATCATTTTTTGATGTACATGACAAATACATATATAGTTAATTAAAGCAAGAACAAGATTAATATGGTAGAGGAAATTATATATTAATTTGATGGCTTTACTTAGTAAATAATTCACATTGGAAACCTTTCGTTGTCATTAAACACTAAACTCTTAAAAAACTGAATCTGTCAATAAATTAAGAGCTAAGGAGGGAACCTCACTCGGGGTCGATTCTCCCTTTGGATCCCCCGTTACTTCAAAGTTTCCAAGGGACTAAAGGCCCAGGGCAATGCTTGTGCCAGGGAGGGTAACCCAACCTAGAGTCGAACTCCACTCCCAAATACCCTTAATCACTAAGCACATGTTTTCTCTACGGGTTTAAGTGTCAATGAGGCCCTTCCAATACAAACTAAGTACTAAAGTATACCACAAAATATATACTTTTCTCTTAATGAAAATAACACAAGAGAGTACAAATTACTTTTAATAATAAATAGGGAACCACATAGAACAAAGAAGTTTCATATTATACCCTTACAAGAATGAATTATTAAGGCACAACATATTCAAACAGGTATTATTGTTCATAACTTAGCAACTTAAAGAAATCAAGGCAGATTCAAACCAACAGTCATAGTCAGTAATTGTTATAGACAAATTATCAAGACCATCAGATTCAACTCTCATCATGATTATAAACTCACAGATTTAAACATGGGGATCGTTAAGATCTCAATAGGGTCATGCTTCTAACTGTGTTAGCAAGTCATCATGTTCAGGCAATATAACAAATGGACTTCACAACATTTGAGAGTCACACTTAGTTTTTGATTAAGAATAGGGAGAAGGAATGAGCCTTATTCAAGACAGAACATGGTGTTACAGAGTTAAAGTAGGGATACTAGTAAAATTTAATCAACTACATATAGGCAGGGTGAATGAAACACTAATCTCACATAAGTAGGGGAATTTTGCACATTAGAGAACCAATTACAGAATCAGACCAACTTGTTGGTAAAGAAAGAATATGGGAACATTGTATCAAATGAGTTTAGTTAAAACATAAGTCTAGCTTAGCATGTAAGTATGTGGTGACTATGTTTCAATTTCTATAACTATCAACTAACTATAACAGTATGTCTAAATTCTACTTTTATAGAAGATAAGCTAATGATAGATGCATGAAGACTTTTCAAAAATTCAGCAAGGGCTTAAAGAGATTAAGAACAGGGATGTATTGCACATATGTGTGAAGATATCAACTGACTATAGAACAAACAAGCTTAGTTGTACAACAACCACTAGTTGACTTTATCCAACCAAAATCATGACTTACACTGAGAAGAGGAACATAGTTTAAACCTTACAGAATATATGTGCAACAAAGATTTATGAGAAGAAAACAACTTGATGCAAATAAGATAGTTTCCTACACATACAATAGTTGAGCATAATCATGAAAAGATATAGTGATAGCCCATAAATTACCCTCAAATTTAGCAGGTACAGATAAAGGGGGGAAAGACATCTAAACACTCAGAGTCTTTCAACATAGTTAAGAGACATGAACATATTGAATTTTTCAAGTGTATATAAGTTAATATTTACCAAATAATGAACTTGATCATGAACAAGTAAGATGTAGGAAATAATATGCAGAAGTGAACACAATAATAGTATCATTGGTGAAAGGAAAAACATGAACATGATTGGTTTAATAATGACAATAGTCAAATAGAGTAAGGACCATAGTGGTAACTCAGAGACAGCTTAACAAAAACACAGGCATACAAGAAGTTAAGACATTTCAGTTCAAACTTAAGGTTAAGAAGTAGAGGAACATAAGGCTTAAACAAGTTTCGTCTTTATTTTAGAAATAACTATAAGGTAAAGAACTTATCTTCCAAAATATTCACAAAATTACAGAATTACAATAAACAGAAATGAATCTACTATAAGTCACTGAAAACTACGAGGTTTGTATTGGACATAAACATGTAAAAATTCAGGCATGGAGACTATAGGAGAACTCAAAACAAAGATCAATAATTACCATTTATGGCTTAATCGATTATCAATTAAAGATTCATAACAGAACATGCTAGTCATAAAAGATTGTCACATAATAAAACATAAATATCAAACATGTCAAACATATAAAACATAACTCTAATCTACAGAACTTAACATCGACATATCGAAATCATTCAGAGAGGAACGAAAGAAAAGGCAGAGAAATGTGCTGACCTTCTTAAGGACAGTAGACCAAACAAATTCCTTTTGTTGCTCAAGATCCTAGAACATTGAAGCTCAAATCACCAAAAGAAACTTGACAAAATTGAGAAAAATAGTAAGGTACCTAGAACCAGGAACCCTAATATTCTTAGTGTTTTTTGCGCTTGGTGTGTTCAATGTTAGGTTTTCTTGGTGTCTTAGGTAAGAGCATCAATGCCTCCTTTTATAGTGGAATTTAATGCCTAGGGTTTCAATATTCAAACCAAGATAGTGGAGAGTGACGATGAGCTAATAATGTGAGCATAATCGGGTAAAATCAGAGAGAACAGAGAGGAAATCAATGTTTGAGTTTACCTGAGTGGAGAGTTATGAGAGTCTGAATGTTGAAGCACAATGTAGCAACAGTCAAAACCCTCATACCCAAAGGTCATTACATTTGACCTACGGCTGTTAAATTGATGATGAAGCCAACTAACATCTCCTACTTGCTTTGATTTGAAAGGACGAAAGAAGGAATCAGGGATATTTGAAGTTTCACCTTTGGGGTCTGATTCTTCTATTAGGGGTTTGAAATCGAAAGGCAAAAATGGATAGAATAACAGGACCAAGAGTGCATGAACAAAAGGAATAACCATGCATGCCATGTATTTGAAAGGTCAATAGAGATTTGGATTTCCACCTCTGAGGTTAAGGTTTAAGAATTTAGGCGGATTGAGTTTGTGATTGAAAAAGTGGAATGTTAAGCGAAAATCACGGATAAGAAAGACATGATGGATGATTTCATGATAGGTTTGTGTCCTTGCACCAATTTGTGCAAGGCTCAGGTGATTGATGGGTCTGTAAGCTCGAGTGAGAAGAGAGAAGAAGAGGAAAGGGGGAGGTGAGGCGGCTGAGTAAACTGAAAATGAATTAGGGTTTGGGCGAATAGGGGTCCTTCTCTAAGTTAATTTTGAGAGATAGAATACGGGCCGTTGGATCTGGTGATCAACGGCCCTAGAGTTTTGGGAATTTTATATTTTTTAGAAACAATTTTAAAGGCCATTGGATTGAGAGGTTTGAACGGTGGAGATGGGGTCTTTGGGCGGTTGTTTTAAAAATCAAAGAAAAATTAGAGATTAAATAGGAGTCGTTGATTGGATGGATCAATGGTTCAGATTTGTGTGTGTGTTTGTTTTGTGAGTGGTAAAGGGGGTGACATGGAAAATGATGATTGGTGCAAATAGAGTTACTTGGATTCCCAAGTTGGAAGTGAGGGGTCGACTAGGGCTGCGTATTTCCAGATTGGGTTGTACATTGGTCATCAACAACTGCCCCTCTTTGATTGGAGACGTTGAAAGAGTTTTAGGCAAAGAAATTGAACCAAAGATAATTTTTTCCCGACTTTTAAGCAGGTATTACAGGAAATGAGGATGGTGAATTACATGATTGAATAGGGAAGAATCTGGGAAGATTTCGGAATAATGGGCCGAATTTTGGCTTTGAATTGCTTACATACCTCAGTCTTAACGAGGATAAATCCTCATGTAGTTCTGGAGTAGGGACATTCAGGAAGCGACACTCGCATGAATTAACAAGTATCGTATTCAGGAAGCGACACTCGCATGTAGTTCTGCTAGCTTGAATTTTGTATCTTGATTTAAATGATTTAAAATTTTGAGCTCGCTAGTCATCTTGAGTTGGGATCTTGAGCCCACTACTAGGTTGGTTGTCCCCGTAATATTGTAGTTCGATCTGCTGCTAAGAAGTAGTGCCACACTGCGATGTTTTCTCCTACAAGCAAAATGAAATACACGCATACCAATATATTGTAATGTAGAATATATTAAGATTGTGATGACCCAAGGGGCCATTTTATGAATTTAGACTCCGTTCTAGGCTTAATAGCCATAAAAAGGTTAATTTTAAAAACCTCGACTTGCGTGCGAAGTCTGGACGTGAAACCGGAAAACTTTTATGTGAAAATGTGAGAAATAGTAATTTCTAGAGTTAAAATTTAATTATAGTTGACTTTGGTCAACATTTTAAGTAAACGGACCCGGATCTGTGTTCCGACGATCCCGGGAGGTCCGCAGTAAAATATGGGACTTGGGCGTATGCCTAGATAATGAATTTTTAGGTCCCAAGCCTTAGAAATCAATTTTTCAAAGAAATTATTTTCCTGAAATATTTATGAAATAAAGAAAAGAATTAATGTTTGAAACCATTGGTATCGGGTCCGTATTCTGGTTCCGCAGTGCGATACAGATTTGTTATAGTATTTAAAGGTTAATTGTGAAATTTGGTGAAAACGGAGTTTATTAGACGTGATTCGGATATCCGGTTGAGAAATAATGAACTTTAAGTGTCCTTGAGGAAAATGATGAATTTTGAGGTTTAATTCATAGTTTTACATGTTATTTTCATGATTTGATCGCACCAGCAAGTCCGTATGATGTTTTTAGAATTGCGTGCATATTTTGTTTAGAGCCCCAAGGGCTTGGGTGAGTTTCAGATAGGCCACGGGATATTTTTTGCACTTGAAAAGTTGCTGGTTTTCTGCTGTCAGTGCAAAACACTTTTGTGCATTGCGTTCGCACCCCTTCAAACACGAATGCACAGTGTAAATTGCTGGGGGGTCGTTTTAGTTCTATGTGAACGCCCCCCCCCCCCCCCACCAGTATGCAAACGCGATGCCTACTGGGCCTGGGGGAGGGGACCTGACTTCCCTCTATATGGACGCGACTTATTGCACGCGAACGCAAGAGCACTGGGAGCTAAAGCTCCGCGAATGCGGCCCATTCAGTGCGAATGCATAGGCGATCAAGCCTGGGCCCTACGGGAACGCGACTAGAGTGATGCGAATGCGAAGGTCACCTGCCCAGCTATATAAATACATTTCAAAAACGGGCAGAACCTTTCTTCTTCATATTTTTTGAACCCCACAACCCTAGGAACGAATTTCTTCACCAAATATCATCCCCAAGTTTTTGGCAATCAATTCTAAACTTTACTCTTTCAATTACTCATTGTTTTTCTTAACTTTTAAATCAAAAACTAAGAATTTTCATCGTAAAAATTGAGGGTTTGGGTAGAATTAAGGAATTTTATAAAAATTGAATCTTTACCTCGAATTGAGGTCGGATTTCGAAACTAATTGTATATTCGGGTTCATAGGTGAATGGGTAAACATAATTTTATCCAAATCCCGAGTTTAGACCAAGCGGGCCCGGGGTCGGGTTTTTACCTTTTTAGAGAAAACTTAGAAAAAATTATGATTTTCAATAAAGTTAGTTCCTTTAGCCTTAATTAATGATATTAAGTTAATTATGACTAGATTCGAGTGTATTGGAGGTGAATTCAAAAGGAAATGCTGTAATTGAGCAGTAAATAGCCTGCGAAGTTGAGGTAAGTGCTTGGTTTAACCTTGACTTGAGGGAATAGGAATGACCAACTTATTTGCTATGTGAATTTGCATATGTGTGGTGTATAGGTGAGGTGATGAGTATCTATGCACCACCAAATTATCTATTAAACATGATCCCTTTCCCGTTTCCAATTTAATTGATTCATGTCTTAATTGTTCTATGTTCATTATCGTTTCCATGACTACATGGCTTTGTTACTTTGTTGTTAAGTCTTGTTGTAATTATTTGGAAGAGTATTGGTTGTTTTCTTGGTTTCTTTGTGATACATAAAAGTTAAGCAGTTTGACATTGTCTTACGAGATACATATTTATGTTCCTGTTGGTTTTATGGTTGAGGTGATATTGATGAAGTTTATGAGAAAAATACGGTTTCTTGTTTATAATTTTTGAGACAGAAGTATTGTGAAAGGCTTGGCCTGAATTGTGAAAATTTATAAATAAACTGATATGATATGTCTGGTGGGACTGGGTTGCACACTGCAACAATGAGTGATCAGGTGGGATCGGGTTGGACGCCGCAACATGAGCAATAAGGGTGACATAAATATAGGGAGGAGCAATAAGGGTGGATAGGTGGGAGCGGGTTGCATGCCACAACAAGGAGCAATAAGGGAGGACACTTGTGTTTTACTGATTTTTCAAAGAAAATAAAGACCTGAAAACTTATTTTTTTATTTTACTATTTTTTCATATTTTTGCACTACTTTTATTTAAAGTTGAAGTTTGGAAATTTGGAAATTGCATGAGAATTGGTTATAGCTGAGACCTGGAAAAGACGACTGAGTTATTTTAATTGTTGTTGCAGTTGTTAATTTTTTTTTAGATTTCCTTCTTGCTTCATATATTATTGTCATAGGTTATATCGTTAATACCCCGTCGTAGCCTCGTCACTACTTCCTCGAGGTTAGGCTCGGCACTTACTCAGTATATGGGGTCGGTTGTACTGATACTACACTCTGCACTCTTTTGTGTTGATCCAGGTACCGGCCACTAGTAGAGGTTTTTAGAGCAGCTATTCATTATTCGGAGACACGAGGTATATTTGCCGGCGTTCGCAGGTCCCGAGAGTCTTCTCTTAGTTCGTAGAGATTGTTTTATATTTTTCTCATACATTTATATTATTTCTTTCATCCCATTATTTGTAGTATTCTTTAGTAGTTCGTGAATTATGACACCAGACCCTGGGGTAGTCTTAGAGTTATATCTATATTTAGTTCGTGGCTCGGTTAATTATTTGTTTATTATTTTATTTATGATATTACTCGTTGGAATTTATTAGACTTAATTTATTCTATATTGTATTATTATGTTAAAGTAAATATTAAAAGGGAAAAGGCTAATCAAGTTCTAACATTCGCTTGCCTAGCAGGTATGGTGTTAGGCGCCATCACGATCCTTAAGGTTGGGAAATCTGGGTCGTGACAAGTTGGTATTAGAGCACTAGGTTGCTTAGGTCTCACAATTCATGAACAAGCTTAGTAGAGTCTGAAGGATCCGTACGGAGATGTCTATACTTATCTCTCAGAGGATATTGAGTTATGAAACAACTTCACTTTTATTTATATTCTATCGTGCGATTCTTGTATCTCAAATACTGATTGGATTCTTCTATTCTCTCGCAGATGGCGAGAACACGTGCTTCATCTTTCGCTGACCAGCATTTCGGTCGTCCAGCAGCAGCAACTCCTTCTAGGGGCAGTGGCCGAGGCCGCGCCAGAGGCCAAGGCAGGGGCAGGACTCAGCCCATTGCTCAAGCAGCAACCCCAGCTGTGGAACCTCAGATCGATATTAATGAGGGGGTTCCAGCTCAGACCGTTCCAGCGGGACCATCTCAGGTCCCCGAGGGGTTTATTTCCACCCCAGTTCTTCAGGATGCTATGGTCCGTTTAGTGGGCCTGATGGAGAGTGTAGCCCAGACTAGCACATTCCCTGTTGCAGTAGCCGTATCTCAGGCTGGAGGAGGGGTCCAGACTCCTTCTACCCACACTCCGTTCAGACTACTCCTCAATTTCAGACCCTAGTAGCCAATCCAGTTGGGGTAATCCAGCCAGTTACAGCAGTGCCACCGATTAATGGGGCAGCCATGTCTTCAGATGCTTTGTGGAGACTTGACAAGTTTATTAAGCTATTTTCTGTCCATTTCAGTGGTGAGACTTCAGAGGATCCTCAAGAATATCTGGATAGTTTACATAAGGTTCTACGTAATATGGGTATTCTGGAGACCAATGGCGTCGATTTCGCGGCTTTTCAGATGACTGGTTCCGCTAAGAAATGGTGGAGGGACTATTTGTTGACTAGGCCAACTGGATCACCTGCTCTAACTTGGGTTCAGTTCTCTCATCTTGTTTTGGAGAATTTCTTTCCTGCTACTACTCGAGAGGAGAAGCGTCGTCAGTTCGAGCGACTTTAGCAGGGCGGCATGATTGTCGCCCAGTATGAGAATTGCTTTGTGGATTTAGCTAGCAATGTTATTCTATTGTTGCCCACAGACAGAGAGAGGGTCAGATAGTTTATTGATGGCCTTGACCAGCCCATCAGGTTGAATATTTCCAAGGAGAAAGGGACCGAGATTTCTCTTCATGACGCGGCTAATATAGCTAGAAGGGTTGAGTCAGTTCTTGGGATGGGAGGTCAGGGGTCAAACAAAAGACCTCGCCATTCCAGTGGTTTCAGTGGTGCCTCATCTGGAGGCGGGACTTCATTTACCAGAGGCCATCCTTCCAGGCCATTCCATTCAGCACTACAGGATTCACATGGTACTTCCAGAGGTCGTGGTTCTTATATGCCTCCTTCTGCTCAACCAGTCTATAGTGCTCCTTCAGCCTCTATCAGAGCACCTCCTTTGTAGAGTTATTATTGTGGTCAGTCGGCTCGTCAAGGTCAGTCCTTATACCAGGAGGGATGTTTTGAGTGTGGTGAATATGGGCATATTCAGAGAGCTTTTTTGAAGTTTCTGGGTAATCAGCATTAGTACCAGGGTTCTCGTGCCATAGTTCCGGCTCCAGCTGCAGCACCACCTACCCAGCCAGCAAGGGGTAGGGGTCAGGCAGTTAGAGGTAGAGACCAGAATGTTAGAGTTGGAGGTCAGATAGCTAGAGGTGGAGGTCAGCCCGCTAGAGGTGGAGGTCCTCCCAGAGGTGTGGTTCAGGGTGGTGGGGTCTAGCCCCGACTATATGCATTTCCAGCCAGGCCTGAGGCGGAGTCCTCCGACGCTGTTATTATAGGTATCATCTCAGTTTGTGATAGAGCTGCTTCAGTTTTGTGTGATCCGAGGTCTACTTATTCTTATGTATTATCCTATTTGTCCTTGTATTTGAATGTGCCCCGTAACTCCTTGGGTGTTCCTGTTTATGTGTCTACACCGGTGGGGTATCCTGTTGTGGTAGATCATGTGTATCTTTCGTGCGTGGTAATCATTGAAGGTCTTGAAACTAGTGTAGATATTATACTTCTAGACATGGTTGATTTTGATGTTATATTGGGCATGGATTGGTTGTCGCCCTATTATGCCATCTTGGACTTCCACACCAAGACAATTACTTTAGCATTGCCGAGGTTGCGTCGATTAGAATGGAAAGGGACTCCTGGTCATTCTCCCAACTGGATGATTTGATATTCCAAGGCTCGCCGCATGGTGGAGAAGGGGTGTTTGGCTTATTTGGCTCATATTTGTGATTCTGATCCCGAGGTTTCTCCCATAGAGTCAGTTCCTATCGTTCATGAGTTTCCCGGGGTATTTTCTTGTAGACCTTCCGGGGATGCCACCCGACGGGGATATTGATTTTTGTATTGATGTGGCTTTGGGCACTCAGGCCATTTCTATTCCTCCATATCGGATGGCTCCACCAGAATTGAAGAAGTTGAAAGAGTAGTTTCAAGATTTGCTAGAAAAGGTTTCATCAGACCTAGTGTCTCGCCTTGGGGTGCACCGATTTTTTTTGTAAAGAAGAAAGATAGGTCGATGAGGATGTGTATAGATTACTGGCAGCTGAATAAAGTTACTATCAAGAATAAGTATCCATTTCCGAGAAATGATGACTTATTTGATTAGCTTCAGGGTTCTAGAGTATTTTCGAAAATTGATTTGAGGTCGGGCTATCATCAGTTGAAGATTAGGGTGTCCGATGTTCCTAAGACAGCCTTTCGGATGAGGTATGGTCACTACGAATTTTTGGTTATGCCTTTTTGGATAACTAATGCTCCAACAACCTTTATGGATTTGATGAATCGGGTTATCAAGCCTCATCTGGACTATTTTGTAATCGTGTTCATTGATGACATTCATATATACTCCCGCAGTCGGTAAGAGCATGAGCAGCACCTTCGTATAGCACTCCAGACTTTGAGAGATAATCAGTTGTATGCCTAGTTTTCAAAATGTGAGTTCTGGTTAGATTCAGTAGCCTTCTTGGGTCATATCGTATCAGCTGAGGGTATTCAGGTTGATATTAAGAAAATTGAAGCAGTCAAGAACTGGACTAGGCCCACTACAACCACGGAGATAGAGAGCTTCTTGGGTTTGGCGGGTTACTACCATCGTTTCGTGGAGGGATTCTCATCCATAGCAGCCCTAGTGACTAAATTGACTCAGAAAGGTGCCCCGTTTAAATAGTCAGATGAGTGCGAGCTGAGCTTTCAGAAGCTCAAGACAGCCTTGACTTCAACATCGGTGTTGGTGTAACCATCATGTTCGGGTTCTTTCACGGTGTATTATGACGCTTCCCGAGTTGGACTTGGAGCAATATTGATGCAGGATGGCAGGGTGATTGCATATGCGTATCGGCAGCTGAAAGTCCATGAGAAGAATTATCATGTTCATGACTTAGAGTTGGAAGCCATTGTTCATGCATTGAAAATTTGGAGGCACTATCTTTATGGCGTGTCGTGTGAGGTTTTTACTAACCATCGCAGTCTCCAGTACTTATTCAAGCAGAAGGATCTAAATTTGAGGCAGTAGAGATGGTTAGAGTTACTGAAGGATTATGATGTCACCATATTATATAATCCAGGGAAGGCCAACGTGGTGGCCGATGCATTAAGTAGGAAGGCGATGAGTATGGGCAACCTTGCATATATTCCAGTTGGTGAGAGAACGTTAGCTTCAAACATTCAGACGTTGGCTAATCAGTTCGTGAGGTTGGATATTTCGTCCAGCAATTTTCTAGCTTGTACAGTCGCTCGGTCTTCTCTAATTGAACGTATCTGGGAGCGGCAGGATGATGACCCGCATTTGATGGTTCTTAGGGACACAGTTCAGCGCGGTGGTGCCAAGCAGGTTACAGTTGGAGATGATGGTGTCTTGAGGATGCATGGTCGTATATGTGTGCCTAATGTTGATGGCCTTAGTGAGTTGATCCTTGAGGAGGCTCACAGTTCTAAGTATTCAATTCACCTAGTGGCAGCCAAAATGTACCAAGATTTGAGGCATCATTATTGGTGGAGGAGGATGAAAAAGGACATTGTTGCGTTTCTGTCTCGTTGCTTAAATTGCCAGCACGTAAAGTAAGAGCATCAGAAACCTAATGGTTTGCTTCAACAGATGGAGATTCCTGAGTGGAAATTGGAGTGTATCACTATGGACTTCGTTGCTGGACTCCCACAGACTCAGAGAAAATTTGATGCAGCTTGGGTTGTTATTGTGGATAGGTTGACTAAGTCAGCACATTTCATTCATGTGGCGAGTACTTATACTTCGAAGTGGTTGGCTGAGTTATATATCCGGGAGATTGTTCGCCTTTATGGTGTGCCCGTGTCTATCATTTCTGATTGGAGTACGCAGTTTACTTTCCACTTTTGGAGGGCTGTTCAGCGTGAGTTGGGTACCCGAGTAGAGTTGAGTACAACATTTCACCCTCCGACTGACGGGCAGTTGTCACGACCCAAAATCCCACCTTCGGGCCATGACTGCGTCTAACGTTGAACCCGCTAGACAAGCCAACGTTTGAACTAAATAAAACTCATTAACAACTAAAACGAACAAGATAACTAAGGCATCGATGGTCCGCAATGTGAAGGTTAACAAATAACCAAAATATAACATAGCAATTTCGAAATAAAACCCATATACAAATCCCAGAACTGGTGTCACATACTCACGAACTGTCTAAGAGATTACTAAAAACAAAGGTCTGAAAATAAGTACATAGGACTGTCTTTGAAATATAAAGTAAGACAGAGCTGAAAGTGAAGAGTAGAAGGTGACGCCAAGGCCCACGAACGTCTGCGGGTCTACCTCGATGTCTCCTGTATGAACTGATGAGATGCTCCGACCGTCAGTGATCACCGGGTCCGGCTGCGTAGTCTGCACAACATAAAGAAGTGCAGGTGTAGCATCAGTACAACCGACCCCATGTACTGAGTAAGTGCCGAGCCTAACCTCGGCGAAGTAGTGACGAGGCTAGGACCGACAACAATATATGTACCTGTGCAATTCTATAAAATAATAGGAGAATATCGACGGAAATAAGCAAGTAAGACAGATACGGGGAGAACATGCTGGTGGTAAAAGGGGCAACAAAATGCTAGTACGGTAGAACAGAGTAATAATTGAAATGTAAAGATAAAGGCAGGAATTTAACTTCTCAAAACAGATAATGAACAACAAAAGGCACGGCATGTCCCCTTGTGCATAACCTCACAATCACTCGGCACGGAATGTCCCCTCGTGCATATATATAATAACACTCGGCACAGAATGTCCCCTCGTGCGTATAAATAATAAACAAAGCAACAATATAATGTAAAAGTCAACACTAAGCAGTCTCAAGTGCATGGAAATACTCAATACAATTCTATTGTCCCGGCAAGGAGAAATCATCAATTACAAACTCAACAAATGCCCGACAAGGGTCTCAGCTATAACCAACCTCGCATCAGAAATACAATTTCAACAGTGTAAGCCTCAACTGAATAAATAACTCAATAACTCCCCGCTTCATGAAACAACATCAAGGCATCACTTCTAAATCACCAATTACTCATATTGCGAAGAATATTAAGAACACAGTAAGTTTCATCACAATTGACTCACGGGCATGCTTGACCGCAACATATAGGTACTCGTCACCACGCCTATATGTTGGACATGAATTACACATAGCAAATAAGACTCTATACCTAATCCCTCAAGCTAAGGTTAGGCCAAACACTTACCTCGGCTCCAGGAATGCAAGTCAAGCCTCAATCACAGCCTTCCCTCTCGAATCCAACTCTGAATCAGTAATATCTAGACAAATGGATTTATTAACATCAATAAATACTCAATAAACCAATTCCCAAGCCTAATTATACATTTCATACTATTCTTCCAAGAATACTAAAATTCGACCCCGAGCCTGCTTGGTCCAAACACGAGGCTCAGACCAAAACCCGTTCACCTATAATCCCACGAGTTAGAATATATAATTTGTTTTAAGATTCGACCCCAAATTGAGGTTGAATTACCCAAAATTCCCAAAAACCTAACTCTACCCAAAACCCCTAATTTCTACTTAGTTTCCATGTCTTTAGGCCTAGATTCTAGTGATTAATGATAGAAAATGGAAGAAGACGATGTAGAAAATACTTACCCACGAGGCTATGGAGGAAGAATTGGCTTGGGGCTTCAATGGAGGTTGGGGAAGAAGAGGGTTATGAGTTTTTGGGTGAAATCCCGAAGGGTCATTTTATGAATTGGACTTCGTTTTAGGCTTAATAGTCATAAAAAGGTTCATTTTAAATACCTCAATTTGCGTGCGTAGTCCGGCCGTGAAACCAGAAAGCTTTTATATGAAAATGTGAGAAATAGTATTTTCTAGAGTTAAAATTTGATTATAGTTGACTTTGGTCAACATTTTGAGTAAACGGACCCGAATCTGTGTTCCGACAATCAGAAAAAATATGGGACTTGGGCGTATGCCCAGAATTGAATTCCAAGGTCCCAAGCCTTAGAAAACAATTTTTGAAAGAAATTTATTTCCGGAAATATTTATGAAATAAGGAAAAGAATTAATGTTAACCATTGGTATCAGGCCCTTATTTTGGTTCCGGAGCCCGTTACAGATTTGTTATAATATTTAAAGGTTAACTGTGAAATTTGGTGAAAAATAAAGCTTATTTGACGTGATTCGGACATCCGGTTGAGAAATAATGAACTTTAAATGTTCTTGAGGAAAATGATGAGTTTTGAGGGTTAATTAATAGTTTTACATGTTATTTTCATGATTTGATCGCACGAGCAAGTCTGTATGATGTTTTTAGACTTGCGTGCATGTTTTGTTTAGAGCCCCGAGAGCTCGGGTGAGTTTCGGATAGGCTACGGGATATTTTTTACACTTGAAAAATTGCTGGTTTTCTGCTGTCAATGCACAACACTTTTGTGCATTGCGTTCGCACCCCTTCAAACGCGAATGCACAGTGTAAATTGCTGGAAGGTCATATTTGTTCTATGCGAATGCACCCCCCCCCCCCATATGCGAACGCGATGCCTACTGGGCCTAGGGGAGGGAACCTGGCTTCCCTCTATGCGGACACAGCTTATTACACACGAACGCGAAGATCACTAGGAGCTAAAGCTCCGCGAACGCGTCCCATACAATGCGAACGCATAGGCCATCAAGCATGGGCCCTAAGCGAATGCGACCAGAGTGATGCAAACACGAAGGTCACCTGCCCAGCTATATAAATACATTTTAAAAACGGGCAAAACCTTTCTTCTTCATATTTTTCGAACCCCACAGCCCTTGGAACGAATTTCTTCACCAAATATCATCCCCAAGTTGTTGGTAATCAATTTTAAACTTTACTCTTTCAATTACTCATTGTTTTTCATCACTTTTAAATCAAAAACTAAGAATTTTCATGGTAAAAATTGAGGGTTTGGGTAGAATTAGGGAATTTTGCAAAAATCGAATCTGTACCTCGAATTGAGGTTGGATTTCGAAACTAATTGTATATTCGGGTTCTTGGGTGAATGGGTAAACGTAATTTGATCCGAACCCCGAGTTTAGATATAGCAGGCCCGGGGTCGGGTTTTCACTTTTTTAGAGAAAACTTAGGAAAAATTATGGTTTTCAATAATGTTAGGTCCTTTAGCCTTATTAAATGACATTAAGTTAATTATGACTAGATTCGAGTGTATTGGAGGTGAATTCAAAAGGAAAAGTTGTAATTGAGCAGTGAGTGGCCTGAGAAGTTGAGGTAAGTTCTTGGTTTAACCTTGATTTGAGGGAATAGGAATCCCAACTTATTTTCTATGTGAATTTACATGTGTGTGGTGTATAGGTGAGATGACGAGTATCTATGCACCACTAAATTTTGTGTTAAACATGATCCCTTTCCCGTTTCCAACTTAATTGCATCATGTCTTAATTGTTCTATGTTCATTATCGTTTCTATGACTACTTGGCTTTGTTACTTTGTTGTTAAGTCTTGCTGTAATTATTTTGGAAGAGTATTGGTTGTTTTCTTGGTTTTCTTGTGATACGTAAAAGTTAAGTAGTTTGACATTGTCTGACGAGATACATATTTATGTTCCTGTTGGTTTCATGGTTCAGGTGATATTGATGAAGTTTATGAGAAAAATACAGCATTTTGTGTATAATTGTTGAGACAAAAGTATTGGGAAAGGCTTGGCCTGAATTGTGAAAAATTATAAATAAACTGATATGATATGTCTGGTGGGAGCGGGTTGCCGCCGCAACAAGGAGTGATAAGGCTGGACAGGTGGGATCGGGTTGCATGCCGCAACTGGAGCAATAAGGGTGATATAAATATAGGGAGGAGCAATAAGGGTGGACATGTGGGAGCGGGTTGCACGCCGCAACAAGGAGCAGTAAGGGAGGACACTTATGTTTTACTGATTTTTCAAAGAAAACAAAGACCTGAAAACTTACTTTTTTATTTTACTATTTTTTTCATATTTTTGCACTACTTTTGTTTAAAGTTGAAGTTTGGAAATTTGGAAATTGCGCGAGAATTTGTTATAGCTGAGACCTGGAAAAGGCGACTGAGTTATTTTAATTGTTGTTGCAGTTGTTTTTTGTTTGTTTTAGATTTCCTTCTTGCTTCATATATTATTGTCACAGGTTATATCGTTAACGCCCCGCCGTAGCCTCGTCACTACTTCGTCGAGGTTAGGCTCGGAACTTACTCAGTATATGGGGTCGGTTGTACTGATACTACACTCTACACTCTTTTGTGCAGATCCAGGTACCGACCAGTAATAGAGGTTTTTAGAGCAGCTATTCATTTATTCGGAGACACGAGATATATCTGTCGGCGTTCGCTGATCCCGAGAGTCTTCTCTTAGTTCGTAGAGACTGTTTTATATTTTTCTCAAATAGTTATTTTATTTCTTTCAGTCCATTATTTGTAGTATTCTTTAGTAGTTCGTGAATTGTGACACCAGGCCCTAGGGTAGTGTTAGAGTTATATCTATTTTTAGTTCATGGCTCGGTTAATTATTCGTTTATTATTTTATTTCTGAGATTACTCGTTGGAATTTATTAGACTTAATTTATTCTAAATTGTATTACTATGTTAAAGTAAATATTCAAAGGAAAAAGGCTAATCAAGTTCTAACATTGGCTTGCCTAGCAAGTATGGTGTTAGGCGCTATCACGATCCTTAAGGTTGGGAAATTTGGGTCGTGACAAAGATGTGATGTAAATGATGAATGAATGATGATTCTTGGTTGCTAGTGTCACGACCCAATTTCTCCTAAAGGCTGTGATGGCGCCAAACGTTACCGGCTGGCATGCCAACAGTGAACTAACCATGTGATTGTTTCTTTTAACAGTTTAGAAATAGTTGAGTCTTTAATATTGAATAAATAAGAAGTGATTAATTAAATAAAATGAGAAATAGACAATTTTAGGAGCAAATGAGATGAAGTAAATAATAAAATATCATCGAACGTCTACTAGCATGATTTTCATGACCTGGTATCACAAGTGTATGGGCTACTAGGGGTGATAACACAAAGGTTGGGAGATCCAACTTAAAGAAAATAAGTTGAAGAAATGCGGAAGCAGTAACGAAATGCAATGGAATTGAGAAACTAAGAAAAATAAACTAGATATGTGGAAATTCAAGGAAAGATCCAACAACCCCCGAGATTATGTTAATCTAGATTTTGAAAAGATCCTAATGACAACAAGTTGGTTATGAAAGCAATTTCCTTCACTAGAGATAAGCTAATCAAGAACTAGATTCGGATCTTGACTTCTAGTTTAAATAACTTACGACAACAACTAGTAAAAGAAACTAGTCGCCTTCGAAGAATATCAAAAGAAACCAAAGATATCCCAAGAAAGAAAATTATCTTACTACCTTAAGATATGAACTAGCTAGGGTTGCAAGATAAATCTCAAAGTAAAATTCACAAAGGTTCAAAAGAACTCACAATAATAATATTAATCTTCAATATCCTCCCTTACAATGAAAGACAAGCACTCCTTTATATAGTAGTAAAGAAGGAGCTAGTCAAGACATCAATAAATGATAATTATATTCCCTAGAAGCATATGAGACTACCCACACTAAGACCAATGTGGTCAACATACACATAGACCAATGCAAGTCAACATAGATTAAAAAAACTATTAAATATATATTCTAGAAACTATTTTTGGGCTTATTTGGGCTGCTGAAAATTCTTCCTTTTTGGGCCATATTTGGGCCTCATTCCATCTCCTCTTGGACTTTAACTTGGGCCTCCAAATATATGTAAGACTTGACCCAAATATCCTCCTTGTGCTTGAGCTCTTCTTCAATCATAAGACACTTTTTAATTGCCAATTGAAGCCCATTAAGCTTGTCTTGAAATTTCTTTGTTTGACACCTTGTCATGGGCCTTCTTGGAGCTTCCAGAGCTTCATCCTTTTCCTTTAATGATGTTGATCTACCATGGATGCTATAATTCCCCTCTTCTTGAAGAGAATTCGTCCTCGAATTTGAGCCTGCATCGAAAAAGGAAAGATCAGAAACATTGAAGGTAGCACTAACTTGATATTCACTAAGAAGGTCAACTTTATAAACATTGTCTCCAATCCTTTCAAGGACTTCAAATGGCCCATCTCCTATTTGATCTAATTTGGATCTTTGTTTGGCAGGAAATCTTTCATTCCCAAAATGCACCCAAACTGAATCTCCAGGCTTAAAAATAACAGATTTTTGCCCCTTATTTCTTCATAAGGAAGTTTGTTCATTCTTCCGTTCAATTGCAAGCTTTGTATGTTCATGAATCTTCTTCATCATTTAAGCCTTATTCCTACCATCAATATTAACAATGTCATTAGTAGGCAAAGGCAATAAATCAAGGGGAGTGAGAGTATTAATCCATAAACAACTTCAAAGGGAGACTTACCAGTATAAGAGTGGATAGTTATGTTATAGGCAAACTCTACGATGAGCAAATGTTCTTCCCAAGAAGTTAATTTTCCTTTAAAACAGCTCTCAACATATTCCCTAAGTTCCTATTAACTACGTCAGTTTGTCCATCAGTTTGTGGGTGACAAGTTGTAGAAAATAGCAATTTAGTTCCCAACTTTGCCCAAATAACTCTCCAAAAGTGACTTAAAAACGTAGCATCCCTATCACTAATGATAGTTTTAGGTATGCCATGTAATTTAACCACTTCCTTCACAAATTAATCAGCCACATGTAATGCATCATTAGTCTTCAAGCATGGAATAAAACGAGCCATTTTTAAAAATCTATCCACCACCACAAATATACTATCCTTACCATACTTTGTTTCTGGGAAGTCCTAATAAAAAATCCATAGAAATATCAATCCAAGGAGAAGTAGAGACAGGTAAAGGAGTATAAAGACCATGCCGTATTCAAGACATTGAAAGCACACATTTTCGACATCCTTTCACATTCCTGGCCAAAAACATATTCAGCAAGTATATCCAATGTTTTGGGCACTCCAAAGTGTCCCACAAGTCCACCACAGTGTGCTTCCCTAACAAACAATTCACGCAAAGAGCAATTAGGAATAAACAATTTATTTTCCTTAAAAAGGAACCCATCTTGAATATTGAACCTCTCATAAGGACCCAACTCACATTCTGCAAAAGCCTTGCCAAAATCAGAATCATTAGAATAAAGTCCCTTGATTAGATCAAAACCCATCAATTTAGAAGTAAGAGAAGAAACCAAGACATACCTTCTTGAAAGTGCATCAGCAACCACATTCTCTTTTCCTTGCTTGTATGCTATCACATATGGGAGTGTTCCAATTAATTCAACCATTTTGCATGGCGATGATTAAGCTTACCTTGGCTCTTCAAATATCTCAAGGATTCATGATCAGTCTTCACCACAAATTCTCTTGGCCATAAATAGTGTTGCCATCTAGCTAAAGCCCTTACAAAAGCATATAGCTCTTTGTCATAATTTGAGTAGTTCAATGTAGCTCCAATCAGCTTTTCACTAAAGTATGCAATGGGCTTCGAGTCATGTATCAAAACAACACTTATTCCTTTTTCAGAGGCATCACATTCAACCTCAAAGGACTTAGAAAATCAGGTAACTGCAAAAGAGGAGTAGAACATAATTTTTCTTTCAACAAGTTAAAAGCATCATCTTTTCTCGTCCCCATGAAAAAACCTTATCCTTCTTAATGACTTCAGTTAAAGGAGCAGCAATGGTGCTAAAATCTCTAACGAATCTCCTATAAAAACTAGCAAGCCCATGAAAACTCCTAACTTCAGTTACACTGTTAGGTTTAGGCCATTCTTTGATTGCCTTGATTTTCTCTTCATGAACTTCAACTCCCTTAGAACTAACTACAAAACCCAAGAACACCACACGATCCACACAAATAGTACACTTCTTAAGATTACATCAAAATAAACCACCACAAATTTCCCATGAAAATCCTTATAAACATGATTCATCAATCTCATGAATATGCTGGGTGCATTAGTCAAGCCAAAAGGCGTAATTAACCACTCATAAAGCCCATCTATGGTCTTAAAAGCAGTGTTCCATTCATCTCCAGAATTCATTCGAATCTGATGGTAACCACTTTTTAAATCAATTTTAGAAAAGATTTTGGATCCATGCAATTGATCCAACATGTCATCAAGACGAGGGATAGGATGGCGATACTTTACTGTTATATTGTTGATTGCTCTAAAATCCACGCACATCCTCCATGTTCCATCCATTTTGGGTACCAATAGGACGAGAACAGATCAAGGGCTCATGCTCGCTCACACAAAACCTTTCTCAAGAAACTCCTCAACTTGCCTTTTAAGCTCTTTTGTTTCTTCTGGATTACTCCTATAAGCAGGCCTATTGGGAATTTGTGCTCCAGGCACAAAGTCAATTTGGTGCTCAATGACACGCAAAGGTGGTAGACCTTTAGGGATATCCTCAGGGAAGATATCATCAAAATCCTGCAAAAGAGAAGAAACACTACTTGGCAAAGAAGAAATTAGTAACTCAGAATTAATCAAAACTTCTTTGTAAGTAAGTAGTATAATGGGCAGCCCTTCTTTTCTTGCGTTCAAACACTCTTTGGCTTTTATGTACAAACTCTCTTTTTTCTTTTCCTTTGCCTCTTTACGCTCACCAAAACTATCCTTTTTATTACTCAAACCCTCTTTTACCACTTTGCTCATTTTGCTGCACTCTTTATCTCTCTATTGGCTATCTTTTTTTTTTTCTAGTTCTTGGCCTTCTTTCTTTTATTTCCCCCCAAGCTCATTTTTTCCCTCCCCTTTATTTTCCCATTAATTCCCTCAATCTCTTTGATCCTCAAATGCTTGAGAAGGACTTAAAGGTGCAAGAGTATACTTCTTGCCATTAAGCTCAAGAGAATATCTATTCTTTCTTCCATCATAAAAAACATTCCTATCATATTGCCACGGACGACCTAACAAGATGTGACAAGCTTGCATAGGGACAACATCACATAGAACATCATTCACATACCTACCAACATTGAAGGAAATCATGAATTTGTTGTTGACTTTCAATTCACCACTATCATTCATCCATTGGAGTCTATAGGGCATGGGGTGTTTCCTGCATGCAAGCTCTAACATGTTTACCAAGTGTGAACTCACCACATTAGCACAAATACCACTATCAGTAATCATAGAACAAGTTTTCCCCTTTATTCCACACCTAGTATGAAATATATTCTCCCTTTAATCTTCACTATTGATTCCGAAATTAATAGTCATAATCCTCCTAACTACCCCAACCAAACCATCATTATAAGGGAACTCTACATCATCTTCACTCACACCTTCCTCACCTTCCTCTTCCTCACTTTTCTCTCTCTCGTATTCTCCATCTGTAGTCCTCCTAACTACCCCAACCAAACCATCATTAGGAAGTTCTACATCATCTTCACTTACTTCTCTCTCTTCTTCCTCACTTTTTTCACTCTCATATCCTCCATCTTCTCTCAAAAGAATATTTCTTCTATTTGGACATTCATGCATCATATGACCTCTTCCATGATATTTGTAACATTGAATGGAACTAGAAGGTTTAGAGGATATAGAATTGAAAGCTTTACCTCCCTCTTTCTCATCAACTTTACCTTTCACCTTGTCTTCTTGAGGTCTAGAAATCACTTCTTGTTTTGGCCATGGCTTCTTGGAATTGGTGTTTGGCCGACTTCTCCATGATCTAGCTTGCTGCCTTCTTTTATTTTGCTTTTCTATTTTTACATCCAAATCTACTAACTCATCTATAGTTACGTATTTTTGTATCTCTACTACATTAGCTATTTCTCTATTTAAACCATCAAGGAATCTAGCCATAGTGGCCTCTTTTTCTTCCATACAATTATCTTGGATCATAGCTATCCATAGCTTTAAAGTATTCATCAACAGTGATGGTTCCATGCTTCAAGGTCTGAAGACGCAATTGTAGGTCCCTTTGAAAGCGAGAAGGCACAAACCTCTTCCTCATGACTCTCTTCATCTTGGTCCAAGTAGCAATGGGTGGTTATCCCTTTTGTTTCCTGTCCCTTGTCAACTTTTTCCACCAAATAGAATCATAATCAGAAAATTCAACAACAGCAAGCTTAACCTTCTTACCTTCAGAGTAGTTGTGGCTGTAAAAGATGGCCTCAACTTTCCGCTCCCAATCAAGGTACAAGTCTGAGTCTCTTGTGCCCTTGAAAGATGGCATCTTCATTTTTATGCTACAAATATTATCATCTTCTACTCTACCTTGTTATCCCCTCCTATCTCTTCCCACCCTATCTGGATTTACATAAATATCATCTACAACATCATCTATAGGATTTTCTTGATTTACAATGGGGGCATGTGGTTCATTTCTTCTATTATGTGGCCTAGTATTATTTCGAGGTTGTACATCAGGTTGATTTCCCCTCCAAAGTGCATCTATTGTCTCATTTTGTTCAGCAATCGTATTCCTTATCTCTTGAATTACAGGTTCCATCTCTCGAATTGTTGATTCATAGCTTGTAGAGTGAAATCATTTCTTGCTCGGATTTCAACTTCCTGAAGATTCTTTGTTCATCATCACTAGCACCTGTATGAGACATCTTAAAAAAAACAAAATGTTATTACTCAAACTTGGCTCTTTCCCTCAATTGTTCTCGCCCACTCTTGCCTTTCCCCCTCAATTAACCTTTGGAAAATACCTTATTGATTTATAATTAAACCTAACTAGTATCAAAGTCCTTATTAGTAAAATAAGTAATTTTGGGGCACTAAAGAAAGTGAAGAACCAATCCTAGAAAGAGTAGGATTTAGTTGAAACAAACCTCGAACAAAGAAAAATGAAAGAACAAGATCAAAGGAGTAAGAAAATTGATTTTTTTTCTTATCCTTAAAGATCTAGGATCCCCTCTTCATATTTCCTTTCTTGATTTTGGAAACAAACATAATAAAAATCTTCTTTCTTGAAGAGCAATTTGTTTCTCCCTTCTTTTTTATTTTGAAAGAATGTTTTTCGTTTTTTTTATAGTACTATTCACCGCTACAGTAAAAAAAATTTTACTTTTTTTTTGTTCAGAAATCCCCAAGATTTATCAAGAACGGAATCTTTATACGACTGCTCTGATGCCACTTGATAACATAAAGGTTGGGAAATCCAAGAACCTAAAGAAATGCGGAAGCAGTAAAGAAATGCAATGGAATTGAGAAACTAAGAAAAATAAACTAGATATGTGGAAATTCAGGGAAAGATCCAAGAATCCCGAGATTATGTTAATCTAGATTTTGACAAGATCCTAATGACAACAAGTTGGTTATTAAACCAATTGCCTTCACTAGAGATAAGCTGTCACGACCCAAAATCCATCAAGGTCGTGATGGCGCCGAACTCCATTGTCGGGCAAGCCAACACTCATTAGATAATTGAAAATCCTGTTTTAGTATTTTTGAAATCGTTACTGTTCATTTCATTTCATAAAAATCAATAAACATTTACGGAGTAAATAACAAGGTTTTAACACTTCAATTAACAATTACATCTCAAAATCCTCCCAGAACCGAGTATCACAAGTGCATGAGCAATTTCTAAGAAAACCAAATGAAATACAATAACCGTCTCGAATACAAATGGGACAGCAAAGAAAGTACAATACATCCGAGGAAGACTCTGTTGGCTGCGGGTCGTCTCGAGGGAAGCATCTCTCGTAAGTCTCCAGATCAGCTACATCACTACGTCAAGCGGGGCCACTAGATATACAGGTACATGTGCAATAAAAATGAACAACAAGTGTAGTATGAGTACGAAAACAACGTGTACTTAGTAAGTATCCCGCCTAACCTCGAAGAGGTAGTGACGAGAGGTCGAATTTAACACTTGCTAGAGGTCAATTTAATATAATCAAGAATGACACTAAGCATGGATATCATAGGTAATTAACAGATAGTGATAGGAAATAACAACTTCTTCCACATTTACAATTTTTAAGTCTTCGTCATTTCACTTGAAATCTTATAATTCGAAGCCAGTAAACACTTAAAAATCACATAAAGTACGCAACAAATATCGTGCGCAAATAATGCCGAGGGTCGAACCGCTCGAACCAACGATAAATATAAATTGTCCACTATCGAAGGGTCGAACGGCTCGAACCATAGATGCATCTATGACCCCGCTCGCGAATCTATCATTCGACTCTGTCATATATAAATAATAGAGTTATCCTGCTGGTGAATTATACCTGCGACTCAGGTACTCATAGATACACACATTGAGACAGTAAATTCATACTTTATCAAGAAAACAATTATCCAAGGAAAATCAATTTTTTTTCTAGATGATTAAGAAAATAAAATTTAACCTTCTTAGGTATTCATTTACTAATTCTATAATATTAAACAGTCTAATTTTATCAGCAAAATTACAATTACAAGAAGTAAAGCATTCTAGTGGGCCCTAGACTACCCAGACACAAGCATAATAGTAGCTACGCACGGACTCTCGTCACCTCATGCGTATGTAGCCCCCACAAATAGTATCACATATTTAATTAGTTCATCTATGGGGACAATTTCTCCGGACAAGGTTAGAAAGGAGACTTACCTCGCTTTGGAGTTCCATAGACGACTCCCAAGCCTTTCAAACAACTCGACCGATGGCCAACGATCTAAAACTCGCTTTCGCTTTATTAACATTCACAAGCTTTTAATCCTCCTCCTACATCGTAACATTGAGTAAAATGATCATACGCCACCAACAAATTGATATCTAAAATTACAATCTCAATTACAATCAAAATATGACTCAAAAATATTTATCAATATCCATTTATGGCTCACAAGTTGGCTACAGCCTCCAACTCAAATTGTCTAATAGGTTCACTTTCTAGCACATTCAACTCCACTCTTATCATTTAATACCCATTTGAAGCCATCAATGATACTACATTAATTCTCCAACACCGCCAAATTACTATTCATCGTCTTTCTTAACCAACATTTCCAAATTATTCAATTTGGCGATTACTTAATTGAACACTTACAATTAAGCTAGAAAATGATTCCATAGGTTCATTGCATTCTTTAATTTCATTTCTAAAAATACTATTTATCTCTTCTTCATTTTATCAAGAACACTATTCATGCCATGAAGTAGGGTTTATGAAATCAATTATCCAACCATAACAACTTGAAACAAATATTAGAATTACTCTCACCGACTCATAAGAAATGGGCTTGAAGCATTAGTATTACCTTCATGAAGTTTTTTCTTAAAAATCCAATGTTTGGGAAATTTGGTGTTCTTGAACAACTTGAAGGATTTCTAGGGATTTTAAAGATTAAATGATGTTAATTCTAGTGTTAATAAGATGTTATTAACTTAAAATATCCAATAAAACTCACCTTGTATTATTAAGTAGTCCCCAAGGTCGAATCCACCATGAAAGAACCAATTCGTAGCTCAAGAAAATCCTCCAAAATAGCTGCTGCCCTGACTGCCTTATATAGGCACAGGTGCTTCATCGACTTGTACCTTGCGCTGTGCAGGTTGAACATCCTATTATAAGTTTTCTCATGCTGCACCCCTCCTATTAAAATGTCCATAACTCCTTGTAGAAATATTCAAATGATAAACGGTTTACATATTTAGAAATTAGACTCGAATGTATTTCTTTTGATAGGCTGTACACCATATAAATATTTATATATTCCGAGATATGATCTTCCAAAGTCGGCTCCATGCATCAGAAAATTCTGTCAAAACTGCTTTACCAACCATCTTCAATCGATCATAACTTTCTGATCAAATATCCAAATGATGAATGGTTTAACTTTCTGGAAACTAGAAAGCATGGGCTACAAATTTATTTTTTGCAAATTTTCAGATTCCTTATAGATATCGATATATAAGCTTCCAAATTCAGCTCTACGATTGCACCAGTTGCTGTCAAAACAACTTGCTGCAGAAATTTCAGCAACTTCAACAATGTGCCAAATGATCCGAACCCCATCGGAAACTCATTCGAGCCACTCGGGACCTTGTCCGAATATACCAATAAGTATAGTAATATAACACAGACCTTCTCGATGACTTAAATCACATCAAAAAATGCTGAAACCACGAATTGCCCTCCAATTCAAGCTTTATGAACTTTTAAATTTCAAACTTCTACATCTGATGCCGAAACCTATCAAATTACGTCCGATTGACCCCAAATTTTGCACACAGGTCACATTCATCATTACATACCTGCTCCGACTTTTGGAATCATATTCTTATCGCGATATCAAAATTTCCACTTCTGGTCGGATATCTCCAAAACCTTCAAATTTCTAACTTCAGTCAAATGACTCCAAAATGACCTCCGGACCTCCGAATTCACTTTCGATCGCGCTCCCAACTCCAGAATGACCATACGGAGCAATTCCCAGACTCGAAATCCCAAACGTACATCAATATCACCGAAATGCACTTCAACCCTGACTTGTGAAATTTCTTCTAAAATGCTAACTTCCACAATATACGCTGAAATGCTCCCGGGTTATCCAAAACCCGATCCCAACATACGCCCAAGTCCGAAATCATAATATGAACCTACTGGAACCTTAAAATCTTTATTCTGAGGTCGTTTACTCAAAAATCTAATCTTAGTCAATTCGTTCAACTTAAGGTTTCCGAAATCAGAATTCTTTTTCCAAATCGACTCTGAACTTCCTGAAATTCAATTCCTACCACGCGTACGAGTCATAATACATGAAATGAAGCTGCTCGTGGCCTCAAACTGCCGAACGACGCGCTAGAGCTCAAAATGACTGGTCGGGTCGTTACATAAACTAATCAAGAACTAAATTCAGATCTTGACTTCCAGTTTGAATAACTTACGATAACAACTATTTAAAGAAACTAGTCGACTTCGAAGAATATCAAAAGAAACCAAAGATATCACAAGAAAGAAAATTATCTTACTACCTTAAGCTATGAACTAGCTAGGGTTGCAAGAGGCTCCAAGTATTATTACGCACGAATTATGCCGAGGTCGTACGGCCCGATCCAAAATACAAATATATATATATTGTGCCTGTCGAGGGTCGAACGACACGAACCATAGATGCATCTATTCTACTGTCGCGGCGTTCTGCCCGCTCCACAAGAACTTATTAAGAGGCTAATATACAAAGGAGCACAAATTCCTATTAACGATCAAGTAACCCGCCAAAACTCAAGTAAATGAAATTCGATCTTCTACAATATCTTTATCAAGTTCCGATATAACTTAAGCACTTAAATTAACAATTAGGGTACACATATTACAAGTATTTCATGATATGGGTCCTAAACTACCGGGACATAAGAATAATTAGTTGCTACGCACAGAATCTCATCATCTCACGCGTACGTAGCCCCCACAATTAGAAGCACATATTATTTCAATTCATCTATGGGGTTAAATCCCTCTTACAATGTTTGAAAAGAGACTTACCTTGTTCTCAAGTTCCCCTATGGTCCACAAATATGCTTTAAACCCTTAACTCTGTGCGAAACGAGTCCAAACTAGTCAAATGTTATATATATATATATTTTTTACGCAGATTTAACTACTAGGTTGGGTACCTGGTAGTTATTTTATTAATAATAATAGCAAAATAACAAAATTGAGTGATGTCCTACAAGTGGACTGTAAAAAAACGAACTACATATGGCCTATTATCAATATTGGGTTGTGAAGCCCAATAATGATATTACACGATATATAGTTATAACTAATGTCTACTCTACTAAAATAGCCCAAAATTGCTGGAATCGTCCATTTGGGCTACTGTTAGCCCAATATTTCTGTTGCAGTCATAGCCACACATATGCTTCATGGGCATCTTAATGTATTGGGCCTTAGTAGCCCATTAGGCCCAAAGAAACCAGGCCCAAATTGTGAGCCCAATTCCCTTCATTTCAGACAGCCCAAGCGTGACTCTCATATACCTGTAGGAGCCTCTATACTTAGGCATTTCATTTCCTATTCTCTCGCTCTCTTGCCCTAGCTCCTTCTTCACCATAGTGGCGAATCCAATCCCATGGTTGGTAAGTGTCCTAATCTGAGCTCAATACTATAGTTCCTGTTGATATTTAGCTTTTCCCCGTTTCTCACCACTTTGTATCTTCCTATTTCCTCTCTTGCTTTCCCTAGCATCTTCACATCGGTTTCCATGGCTGTTCCACTTAGACTAGCAGGTGAGTAGCTCAAACTGAGTTTATATGCTTCATTTCTTCTGTATCTGAGATTTTCTTTGTTCCTCGCTGATTTGTCTCTTTCAATTTCTTGCATAATGCGGGTGTTGTACCAAATTATATGCATTTCTGTATTCCTAAATTTCCTCTCTTGCTTGCCCTAGCTTCTTCACAACGGTTTCCATAGCTGTGACTCTTCTAGATGGTAAGTTCCTCGATTCGATCTTGTGTGTTCCATTTCTGATGTGTATTGGTATTGTCCTCACTAATTTGTTACTAGGTATTTCCTCACTCACTTTCTCGAGCTTCATTTCATTGACTTCCAGGGTTGCGCATGTTCCCGATCCACTCCGTCGAGCTGGTAAGTGACTCGATCTGAGCTCATTTGATCTTTTTCTGTTGTGTCTTGTGTTATTCCTTTTCCTGATTATTTTGTTCCTTGTATTTCCATGGTTCATACCGGAGAGGAATATTCTCGACGCAGCTGAATCATCATTGAGGTGTAAGCTTTGTGTTCTCCCTATTATACCAGCCACAGGTACAACTTCTCCCTCAAATTTATTCTGTATCTGTTTTATTTGACTGATCTATGTTGTTTGAGTGCTGTGTGTGTTTTCCATCCATACGCTTGTCACTTTTCCTCCCCCTAAAAGCTGAATACATAGTATTACCACCCTTAGGGATTGTAATTGGTGAACATTTATGGTTTTTATGTTAATCCCTGCAAAAAAGAAACCATAGTTAGTGTAAAAACAGGCCTTCATGTACTCCTCACTGTTGATTTGTACATAAAGGTGAACTGATTGTATGCTTCTTCTTTTTTCCTTTTGTTCATTCAGTAGTACTCCCTGTTCTCTATCCCCCTTATTCTCCTTTTTATTGTAGATTTTTCTTGTATCTCCCTTCTGATCTCTTATGTGGTATTGTTGCCTATTCCGATTTGACATTCTAGGCATTATTCTTGTTTTGTTTTTTATTTCCCTATCTCTTGCATGTCTCCTCTTCTTTCCCCTTTTGTGACTTATAATTGTTGCTTGTTGTTGCCCTGCCTGACTACTTGTATGCTTAGTCCTACTTCTCTGCATTTTCCTGCTTCATATTTGTGCTTTTGTAATTCTGAAGTGCTGCCCATTTCGATTATACATTCTGGGCAGCCTGTTATGTGTCTTCCAGCCTGTCCTATTCTGTATTCCTAGTGCACATCCCCCCTATTCTCCTTATGCCTTCTGACCTTCCCTGATTGTGTGTATTGTTGCCCATTTCGCTTATACGTTCTGGGCCAATTTTTAGGTGACTTCCAACTTCTCCATCTCTGTTTCCATAATACACTTCTCCCCCTAATCTCCACTCTTACTACTTTTCCTATGCATATTCCTGCCCCAAAGTGTGTCCTTAATTGCTGCCCATTTCTTTTGAGCTTTCTAGGCAGCTTGTTAATTGTATTCCACTCTGTCCTCCTTGGCCTCCATATTGCAACACCCCTCCGCCCCTTATGTCTTCTTAGATGTACTGATTGTGAGGGCTGTTGGTTTATAGAACTGGATCTGGACAATTTTGTTATGAGCCCAGGTCTAACATCAACCCCTTTCTTGTCTTGGTATGATGACTCAAACAAGATTGTCCAGTATCCCTTTGTTTTGTTCAACTGTCCAGTAACCCTCTCCTGCTCACTTCGATTAGACTTTCTGAGCATTATAGGGTTATGTAATGTCCTCTTTTGATGTCTCCATGCTATCAAGTAGTTGTCTAGTCCCTCAGTCCCTCCCTTGGAATGAATGTAAAACATTAATATCACCAATAGGAGTTTCCTTAGGTCATAGGACAACCACTTGACTTTGGTACCTAGAAGAAAGCAAACAATGTTAGTAAAACCTTGTGTTACCATGCTCTCCCCTTTACAGGTTTGAACATGATAATAAGTATACTCATGTTCCCTCTTACTCCAGCTGCATCTCCTCATTTTTGTCATCAATTTCTTGCCACTCTTACTCTTAGATATGGACATTGTCCCTTGTCATCAATAAGTATCCTTCTACCCATTGTATCCAAATCCCAAAACCTCTGACACTCTAGATTTCCATGATCCAATGCATAATTAGCCAGGTGATCTGCCAGCCTGTTGCCCTCTCTATAGATGTGTGTTACTCTAAGGGTGCACTCTTCCTTAAGTCTCCAGATTTCCTCAATTGGATGAACTATGTTCCAAGGAGGTTCCCAAACTCTTTCCACAACATTTTTAATGATCAATGAGTCAGTCTGCAGCCATATTTGATTGTAGTCCATCTCCCTGCACATTCTCAAAGCCTCCAGGATAGCTGATGCCTTAGCCTCATTATTTGTTCCTTCATTAATCTCCCTTTCACTTGCATTTATGAGGTCACCTCTTTCATCTCTCAAACAGAATCCAATAGAGCTTCTTCCAGGGTTACCTCTGAAAGCACCATCTGTATTCACTTTTATCCATCCCTCTTCCGGTAATTCCCATAACACCTTCTCAAATTTTAGCCTTGGTGTGTAGTTCTACAGTAGTGCCAGTATCTCATGCCACCTGTGAGGAACCCTTAACCCAGGTTTCCTTACCTGCACAAGCTCCTGGATTGTTGTTGTCACTTGATAGATCACTCTATTAACAGACACAACATCTCCATATTTCCAACTATTTCTCCTCTTCCAAAGTTCCCAAAAAATGCATGATGGTAATGCTTGCATAATTGGCTTCATCCTTGGTAACACTTGGGCTGTCCAGCATCTGGTAATTGCCTGGTGCAAATTCAGCCCCTCTAACCTTACTCCTGCCCTAGATAAAAAATATTTCCACACTGTTGAGGCTGCATTTGAAGTGAAAAACAAGTGTCCTAAAGTCTCTTTAGTTGGTTGTGCACAACACCAACATCTGGAGGGCATAAAGTACCCTAACCTTCTCATAAAATCATCCTAAGGTAGCTTTGCCTTCCAAACTTTTCACATAAAGAAGGAAATTTTGAAAGGTAGCCCTTTGACCCAAATCATTCTATATGCCTCCCTCTGATAATCCCTTCTTCTAATGTATTCCCATGCTGATTTTACTGAAAATTGCCCTCTACTTTCAAGCATCCAATATGGTGTATCCAATGTTGTGTGCATGTCTTGTACTGGGATATTGTCTATTATGTGTCTAGCTAAGTCTTCAGGCAACAACTCCAATAGTCTACCTTGTCTCCATGCACCCTGTTCCACCAATTCGTAGACATTCTGTACATCTTCATCAATAGGAAAATCCTGAGGTACTAGAAAGTATAAGGTTCCCAACCCAGTCCAATTGTCAAACCAAAAAAGAGAAGATCCCATTCTTGGTTTCCAATAAATCTGGTGCTCTATCAGTTCTCTACACTCAATCATTTTTCTCCACACATGTGATCCATTTCTCCAGGGAACCACTACTGCATTAAGCTTTTTACAATATTTCTGACTCATAAAAGAACTCCATAAGCTAGTCTTAGCCCTGAAATTCCACCATAATTTACAAAACGGAGCATTAGCCACATCATGCAATGATCTAAAGCCAATCCCACCTTCATCTGTTGGCATGCATAGGGTAGTCCATGATGCCCAATGCCTTGTGTTTCCTCCTATATCACTGCACCAAAAGAATTTAACAAAGATTTTATGCAGCCTATTAATTACATTCTTAGGAGGATTTACAGCTGATAGCGGGTGGATTGGCATAGATTGTAGGACATTAGCAATCAGAACAACTCTACCCCCAATGGATAATAGTTTGCCTTTCCAAGACTGTAGCTTGTCCATAACTTTTTTCATCAAGTCTTGATAGTAATCTATTTTTCTTCTTGCATAAAAAATAGGGCAGCCTAAATAGGTAAAAGGAAAATCCTTATTCCCTATCCCTGTAATCCTCTCCACCTTCCTAATTACCTCCCCATTAGTTAGGTGATGCATATAGATGGCTGACTTAGCTTTATTAACCAGCTGACCTGATGCTGCTTCATAAGAATGTAGGACTTGCATAATTAGCCTCAGTGACCTTGGGTTAGAAGAGGAGAAAATTATAGTGTCATCTGCATATGCTAAGTGATTGATTTTTGGGCTCCACTTTGGCAGCCCAAATCCATGAAAGCTCCTGTTCTGATGCAAAGCATTGAGGCCTCTTGATAGTGCTTCTGCTGCAAGTATGAATAGGGTTGGTGATAGTGGGTCACCCTGCTTCACCCCCCTAGTTGACTTGAAAAACCCATGTGTCTGGCCATTAATAAGAATTGAGTACCAATTATTCCCAACCAAGTCAAAAATCAGCCCAATGAAACTTTCAGCAAAGCCTAGTTTCCTTAGCATTTTGGTTAAGAACAACCAGGACAATCTATCATATGCTTTGGCCATGTCCAGCTTTATCACCACATTAGCTCCAAAACTAGTTCTCAATCTGATATCTGTTATGATTTCCTGTGTAAGTAATACATTTTCAACTATACTTCTACCCTTCAGAAATCCTGCTTGCTCTTCTGAGATTAGGCTTGGCAACAATTCCACCATTCTTTCATGAATCACTCTGGAGAATATTTTGTTGACAAAGTTGCTAAGGCTAATTGGCCTCAAGTCTGCAAAAGTACTGATCTCCTTTTTCTTGGGTAGTAAAACCAAATTTGTGTGAGTCACATGCTTTGGTAGTTGCTGCCCACAGAAGAAGGTTCTAACCATAGAAACCACATCTTCTTCAATTATATCCCAACAAGTGTGATAAAATGCTCCTGTAAAACCATCTGGACCACCTGCTGATTCTGCATTTAATCCCATCACTGCCTGTTTTACCTCTTCTGTTGTAGGCATAGCCATCAGCTTTTCATTCTGCTCCAAGTTAACCATAGAAGGCACATGGTTTAGAATACTAAAGTCAATAGGAATTACAGTCTCAGTGAACTGATCTTTATAGAATTTTACAGCTTCTTCTGCAATCTGTTCTGTCTCCTCTATCCAATTATCCCCACTATCCTTTATCCTGGTCAGCTTTAGCCTTTTCCTTCTTCCATTAACTTGTGCATGAAAAAATTTTGTGTTTCTGTCTCCATCTTTGAACCACCTCATACCAGACTTTTGCTTCCAAAATAGTTCCGCAATTGCTAGATACTTATCATCTCAGCCTGCACCTTTTGTAATCTGACTCTGTTCATCTGGGTTGGCCTTTCCTCAAACTGTCTCTCATGCATCAACACTAGTTCTTCCAAGCTGGCTATTTTCTGAAAAATATCACCATAAGTTGTTCTACTCCAGGTGGACAAGGCCCTCTTAATCTTCTTTGGTTTAAAGTTAAACAATGTAAAAGGATTAGCCATGAAATCAGCACTCCAATTCTCCCTAACCACACCTCTGAATGTTTCATGTTTTGTCCAGAAGTTGAGGAATTTAAAAGGTTTGATAATTGGGGATGCTTCTATGTCACACTTCAACAACATAGGGCAATGATCAGACCCTATCTTGGAGAGGTGTGTGACTTCCAGTCCTGGGAATGTGTCTTGCAATTCTGCATTCCCAAAGCACCTATCCAACCTTTTAAAAATGCAATCTTCCTCTGATATACCATTCCACCATGTATAGATACTTCCCTTGAATCCCAAATCAGTTAGGTTAGATGTGTTCATGCAATGCCTGAAATCATCTACCTCATTGATGTGCACAGGTAATCCACCATATTTCTCTTCTTCATCCCAGATGACATTGAAGTCACCCCCCACTAGCCATGGTGTAGTCATGTCCCTGGACATTATAGTCAAATGTTATATAAAATAATCAATTCATGTTCAAAAGTTTATAATATAACTATTAAAGTGATTACTCAACCCCAACCGAAGAATTCCTAAAATTCATCTCCGGGTCCACGTGCCCGAATTCCGAAAATTTCCGAAGAAAGTTGTTACCCATAACCTCACGAACTCAAATATATAATTTTCACTAAATTCCATAACACTTTTCGTGGTTAAATCCCATTTTATAAAAACCTAATTTTTTCATCCAAATCCATGATTTTCACCATTTTACTTGTTTTAATCTACCCGTGATCTATGTTTAAAACTCATATTGTATAGATATTACTTACCTCAAAATGCTAGGTGAAAACCCCGTTCCAAGAGCTCCAAAATTGCCCAAGAGATGAGTGAAAATGAGCTAAAATAGCCTAAGTCCCGCATTAAATTGATCATTCTGCCATCAGCAATTTTCGCACCTGCGGAGGATTGGCCGCTTCTGCGAAAAAGTCATCGCAGATGTGGCCCTTGCCCAGTTGGACTACTTCTGCTTCTGTGGGTCCACACCTGCGACGCGCGTGCCACACTTGTGGCTTAGGCGGTTTCTGTTCACAGGTGCGCACTCTCACCTGCATCTGTGGTTCTTGGGCTACTCCTGTTGAGCAGCTTCTGTGGCTGCTAGCTCACTTCTGCTAGCTCTCACCTGCGGCTAACCCTCCGCAGGTGCGATTGCACCAGAAGCCTGATCCTTTAGTTGCTGCTCCTAAGTCCAAACTTGGTCCGTGCCTAGTTCGATTAACACCCGAGGCCCCCAGGTCTCCGTCCAAACATACCAAAAAGTTTGAAATCATACAACGAACTCGTTCAAACCCTCGGAACGCGTAAAAAAAAATCAAGACAAAGAATCACACCACAAACCAATTCGAATCAATTTATGAACTTCATGTTCTTCCAATTTACTCCGAATGCGCCGAAACGTACTTAAACTACTTAGAATGAAACCAAATTTTGCGTGCATGTCTTAAATCACCATACGGAACTATTCCTTGGCTCGTAATTCCAAACGGACCTCGATAACACCAAAACCTACTCCCAAATTTAAAGAACTTTAAAAACCTTCAAGGTGACAACTATCAATATTTAGCGTGCTCCTATATCATTGAAAACTCGATATGAACGTACGCCCAAGTCCAAAATTATCATACAAACATATTGGAACTGTCAAATCCTGATTCCGAGGTCGTTTACTCAAAATGTTTACCAAAGTCAAACTTATCCTTTTAAAGCCAAACAAAGGAACCAAGTGTTCCTATTTCAACCGGAACCCTTCCAAATACCGAAATAACCATCCCCGCAAGTCATAATACACTAAAAACACATAAAAAGAGTCTCATTTAGGGGAACGGGGTTCTAGAAAGAAAAATAACCGGTCGGATCGTTACAGCCGGCGAGCCATTTTTTGGGATTGGGATGATGAGATACTTGATACTGACTCGATTTGTTAGCTAGGATGGGTACCATTCTGCAGCTGTTGGATCACTTGAAAATTGTCCCTACTTGTTGGTAGAGCTATATTGATAAAGTGCATCTCCGCTTGCTGGGAGAGCTTGGTTTGTAAAGTTTGTCTCCGCTTGCTGGGAGAGCTTTGCACAAGAAAATGCAAAGTAATCTCCACTCGGGAGCGATCGAAGTCATGCCTTAAGCTACACGAAAAAAATGCTAAAATATTAAAGGTATAAGCACGCCCAAGAGGTACTCTTCAGTGCGAAGCTAAGCTGTGGTCATCGATTGATGGAACGGTGGTGACAAGGTTCACTATTGTCTATTCTGGCATTCGTGATTGACAGAGTGATGCTAAGGATTGCTTTTCGGTTGCGAAGTTTGCAGTTTGCTATATACAAGGCTCCTGTTGGCAAAGCCGACGTTCGATTTGTACAAGTCTCTCCAGTTGATTGAGTTGACAGTTTGCTATATACAGGACTTCGAATGGTGAAGACGACGTGCGATTTGTACAGGATGCTCCGATTGATTAAGCAGGTGGTTTGCTATATACAGTAATTTGATTGACAAAGTTGGTACCTGTTTTGTACAAGATGCTCCGATTAGGTGAGCAGATGGTTTTCAATTTACAAATTTCTGCATTAACTGTCTGATTCTGAGGCTTCTGCAATGAATTCAAGAGTTAGCTTTAGTTGTGCTCATAAATTTTATGTAAAAGGGAGGAAAGATAATCTTAGGTAAATGACGGGTTCGTTATTTGGCGCGGTGTAGTCCCAGCTATTCTTTACTCCCTATTGACCCTGCACTCAAAGAAAACTTCTTAGTAGGGGGAAGTTGGTTTGCGTCGATTGTGGTATTGACTTTCCCCAGCCTTCGACATAACGGTGCCACAGAGTTCGGTAAATGGAACATATTACGATATATATATATATATATATATATTGAAAACACTTGTTTCTTTTAAGGCAAATGTCGTCATTTCGGATAATGACATGTTACAAAAGGTTCCCCACACGCGAACGTATTTCTCAGAGAACTTTGTCCGCTGATGTCGATCTTCCATGGTGTCTCTGAAAATGTGGCTATTTGTTGTTGTGATTGTGTCCTAATTAAGGATAATTCATTACAGATGTTTTCATAAGTTATGATCGAACCTTTTCAGGTAGCCTACGTATCCAAAATGGAATTCAGGTCGAAACATAGTTTGTGGGATAATGATGAAATGTGATGAAACAACCGAGCATGACTCGTGAAGCCTACGTATCAAAAACGGAATCAGGTCGGAACATAGTTCAATTACAATAGATACAAAATGATGAGATTAAGAAATGAAACTGACCGAGTCTTACTCCAACACCCTACGTATCAATGTGGAATCGAGCCAGAACTATCATGATCCAAATGTCCCTCAGTAACATATCATGATGGCACCTAGTCTCTACGACTAGGTAAGCCTAAAAAATTGCGGAAGAGCAAAAATAAAAACAAAAATACAAAAACTAGACTACAACAGATAAGTGTAGAATGATAAAATGCCGCTCGGCATGAACAAGCAACTGAGTACTAGAGTATACGCAGAATTCCCAAAACTCAGTAATCATAAGTCACAAGATATAGAAGAAAACTTGTATCTCTATACTCCAGAGTCAAAGAAAGCACGGAAAAGAGGGAATAGAAAGGGACTATGAGGTATGCGGACGCGGCAAATGTACCTTGAAGCATCCGTACAGAAGCAATCTCTCTTAGAAAATAGCGGGGCGGATAAGAGGTACCTAGATCTTCACACAAAACAAGTGCAGAAGAAAAGCATGAGTACACCATAACAGTACCCAGTAAGTGCCAAGGCTAACCTCGGTAGAGTAGTGACAAGGTCATGTTCGGGCCCTATTGGGATATAATAATAAGACAAATGATATAATAAAATGAAGAAATATGGAGAATTTAACTAAGAGAATTCATAGAGAAATAACAACACTGCACAATGAGATAAACGACAGCGCTCTCCCGAGATACCGTATCGTAGTTCCAAAAGTAAATACTCAACAAGGAATCTCCCGAGATACCATCTCGAAGTCCCAAAAGTAAATATGCAAGGAGATCTCCCGAGGTACAACCTCGTAGTCTCAAAAGTAAATGTGCAGGGAAATCTCCCGAGGTACCGCCTCGTAGTCCCAAAAGTAAATGTGCAGGGGGATATCCCGAGGTACCGTCTCGTAGTCCTAAAAGTAAATATGCAAGGAGATCTCCCGAGGTACAACCTCGTAGTCTCAAAAGTAAATGTGCAGGGAAATCTCCCGAGGTACCGCCTCGTAGTCCCAAAAGTAAATGTGCAGGGGGATATCCCGAGGTACCGTCTCGTAGTCCTAAAAGTAAATATGCAAGGAGATCTCCCGAGGTACAACCTCGTAGTCTCAAAAGTAAATGTGCAGGGGGATATCCCGAGGTACCGTCTCGTAGTCCTAAAAGTAAATATGCAAGGAGATCTCCCGAGGTACAACCTCGTAGTCTCAAAAGTAAATGTGCAGGGGGGTCCCCTGAGGTACCGCCTCGTAGTCCCAAAAGTAAATGTGCAAGGGGATATCCTGAGGTACCATCTCGTAGTTCCAAAAGTAAATGTTCAAGGGGATCTCATGATGTACCCCCTCATAGTACCAAAGGTATACATACATCTCAAATCGATGGAAGAAGAAATTGACAACAAGAATTCTACAGCTAAGGTTGATACAAATCCAGTAAGGCAGGAATCCAACTAAACATGTTGCATAGATTTCAAATAAGAATTTAAGACACGTAAAGATAGAAAATTAGACTAAACATGATAACTACATATGCTGGTATGACTCAATTAAGGTGTAATAGGTTACTACTCAGTTAAAAATCAGATTTTCAATAATTAGCCCGTGTACGCACTCGTCACCTCCCGTACACGGGGATCACATATCACAGAAGTATCACACACAACCAAATACTATGGGGGTTTCTCCCCAAAAAGGTCAGGCAAGCCACTTACCTCGAACCAAGCTCAATTAGTCAATAAGAATGCCCTTTCCTCGATTATCTGACTCTGAATGACCCAAATCTAGCCAAAAAAAATTATACACCATAAATCAACTTTAATAGACTAATCTAATTAATGAAATAAATATTTTAACAAGCATTTCGAAAATTGCCCCAAAAAGTCAACCCGGGGCCACATCTCGAAATAAGGGTAAAAGTCACAAAATATGTGTCACGACCCAGAATCCTAATTCGGGTCGTGATGGCGCCCAACGACAGGGTTAGGCAAGCCAACCCAAATTACACTAAGTGTTACCCTTCCCATCTAATTAAACAAGTCAGCATTTACAAATTTTAAACAGTTAAACATGATGATAGCTAGACATGGAAATAAAGCATATGCGTCCCTGTACAACCCAAACCCAATATATATATATACACTGCGCGTGTGTGGCAGGAACTAGTGTCACGAGTGTCATGGGAAACTACTGAATATTCAGTGACTACAATATATACAGAGTCTCAGTTTGAATGAAATGGATAGAGAATATAACAAAAGAACTCCATGGTGCTGCTAGGAAGTCGCCGGGAGAGCAGCTCACCGTGAAGTATGACCACGCTATAAATATCTTGCACCGGTCTGATAATCAGACGTACCAGCCTCCGAACCTGTACAGTCAAGTACAGAAAAGAAACGAAAGTGCAGCATGAGTACATATTAAATAAATATTTACCCAGTGAGTATCCTTCCTAAACTCGAAGAAGTAGTGACGAGAGGTCGACTCGATACTCACTAAGGTCCAACAGTAATAACATATGATAGAATATAATGAAATACAGTAGGCATGTCAGGGAAATAAGCAACAAGTATATATATCAAGAGCAGAAATCCAAAAAATTGTTGAACTAAACAATAAAGAACTTTCAAGGGTAAGACCAGCGAATGAAACAATAATCACAAATTCTTAGATCCGCCGTGGCGTACGGCCCGCTCCCATAAGGTACATTCTAAACTCGTCGCGGCGTACGACCCGACCCCATATGTATCTGAAGTATTTCTCAACTCTGCCGTGGCGTACGGCCCGATCCCATATATATATCACAAATACTTCTCAACACTGTTGTGGAATACCGCCCGATCCCATATATATTCAATTACTTTTCAACACTGCCGTGGCGTACGGCCCGATCCCATATATTTCACAATTTCTTTTCAACTCTGCTGTGGTGTACAACCCCATTCCATATAGACATAATAACTCTCAAACCTGTCGTGGCGTACGACCCGATTCCAATATCTTACAATACTTACTTTCCATAAAAAATTAATTGCCATTCAACAATTTCCCATAAAGCCTTAGGGGAACAACAATATACAAAACATAATCTCGTAGTACATAAGGCGTCACAATAAACTATATAACGCATTTCAAGGAAAACATATCAAGCATTATGAGAAAAGCATATAAGGCATTACGAGAAAGCATACAAGGCATGATGTGGGCCTAACTACCCGGACATAACAATAATAGCCGCTACGTACGGACTCTCGTCACTTGGCGCGTACGTAGACCCCAAACAATTTACACATAACATATACATCACCTATGGGGACAATTCCCTCTTAAAAGGTTATAAATGAGACTCACCTCGTGTCGAATCTACCCCTCGGACCACAATTGCGCCCGAAACTCTGAACTCTAAACCCGAGGACTCACAACTAGTCAAAAGAGGGTACAATTGAATCAATGCATGCACAATGTGGGAAGTTATCTTTGCTTTTAAATAAAATCGCAATTCTTGAAGAATTCCCAAATTCCAACCCCAGTCCCGCATGATCAAATTCCGAAAATTCTCGAAGAGATCACTCGCCTTTAGCCTAAGGATCATTAAGGTGTGATTTCTACTTGAATTCAAGGCCTAAAATGAAAAATCACAAAATCATCAAGAACCCTAAAATTACTACCTAATTATATGATTTTAGATAATTTAGCAGTGAATTTAACTAGGAATTAATGTTTGAAACTAGTAAAACTATGGAATTTACTTACCTCAATAACAGTGGTGGAAGGTTCCTTGAAGAGCTCTCTAAAAACTTGAGGAGGAAGATGAAAATGGAGGAAATAATAAGTCCCGTATTTAACAACACTGCCCAGGGATTCCTTAACTGCGATCGCGACAAGGGCCCTGCGATCGCGACAAGGGCCCTGCGATCGCGAAGGCCAACTGGCCAGACCTCTGCGACCGCGGTAGAGGTCCTGCGATCGCGAAGAATAAACTCACCCGGCCCAGATGCAACTCAATGCGATCGCAAGAAAAGGCTGCGATCACGAAGGTGTGGAACCCAGACCTCTGCGATCGCAAAGGGGAGGCTACGATTGCAGAGAACAATCAACAGCCGAGAAAAATCCTTCTCCGCGATCGCAACCCACCTTCTTCGATCGCAGAGAAGGAAACCAGATAGCAGAAATTTCTGTTTTTTCTAACTTAGCTCCCGGGGTTCTAAAACACACCCGAGCCCCTCGGGACCCCTTCCAAAAGCACCGGTAAGTTTGTATTCGTGATACGGACTCGTTCGAACTTCCGGAACATGAGAAACAACAACGAAACTCAAAATTCAACCCTAAAACCAAATTGAATCAAAACTTAAGAACTTGAAATTCTAGAATTCACTTCAATGCACCGTACCGGTCTATACTACTCGGAATGATTTCAAATATTGCAGACAAGTCATGAATGACATAACGGAACTATCCCCGATCTCGGAATCTCATTCGGACCTCGGGAACACAAAATCACATTCCAAACCAATTTCAAATTCTATGAGTTTTCTCAAAACTTCATTAACTCTAAATTTCCCATTTTGATCCGAAACCCGTCAAATCAAGTTTGTTTCTTACCAAATTTCACAGATAACTTAATTAACATATATTGAACTTGTCCCGGGCTCCGGAACCATAATATGCGCCCGGCAGCATAGGTTTTACATCGAGGTTCATTTTCATAAGTCTTTACTACTTTCATAAAATAATTTTCTTTAAAAATTCATTTCTTGGACTTGGGTCCTCGGAATTCGATTCCGATCAAATGCCCAAGTCCCATATTTTCCTACGGACCTCCTGGGACCGTCAGACTATGGGTCCGGGTCCGTTTACCAAAACAATGTTGACAAAAGTCAACTTTATTCAATTAATTATCATAAATTCAACTCTTAATCAAGTTTTTACATAAAGGCTTCCCGGCTACGCGCCCTGGCTTTCGACCTCAGATGAGGGGAATGTCGTGGTGCGTAATGGAGTAGAATCTTCGCTTGTAGCAGAAGTTAAGGAACACCTATTCAGAGATCCAGCATTGATACAATTGAGGGAAGAAATTTTGAATCACAAAAATTCAGCATTTTCACTCGGCAATGATGACGGTGTCTTGCGGAATCAAGGGAGATTGTGTGTTCCAGATGTGGATGATCTCCGGGAAAGAGTGATGGAAGAGGCTCATAATTCCAGGTATTCTGTTCACCCAGGTTCTACGAAAATGTATCACGATCTCAAGGAGATTTATTGATGGAGTGGTATGAAGAGAGGTGTGGCGGACTTTGTGTCTAGATGTCCGAATTGTCAGCAGTTGAAAGGCCGAGCATTAGAAGCCCGGTGGGTTGACTCAGCTTATGGAAATACCAATGTGGAAATGGGAGATGATCAATATGGAATTCGTGGTAGGGTTACCTCGCACTCAGCGCATGTTCGACTCAATTTGGGTAATAGTGGATCGACTCACGAAATCAGCTCACTTCTTGCCAGTCAAGTCCACCGATACTGCAGAACAGTACGCTCAGTTGTATATCAAGGAAATAGTCATACTTCATGGCACTCCAGTTTCTATTATCTCGGATCGAGGGGCCCAGTTCACAGCTAACTTTCGGAGGAAATTTCAGCAAGGTTTGGGTACAGAGGTAAATCTCAGCACAACTTTCCACCCACATACGGACGGTCAAGCGAAGCAGACTATTCAGACTCTTGAGGATATTTTACAAGATTGTGTATTGGACTTCAAGGGTAGCTGGGATGATCACTTTCCACTTATATAATTTGCTTACAATAACAGTTTTCATGCTAGTATTCAGATAGCCCCATTTGAGGCATTGTACGGAAGGAGATTTAGGTCTCCGATCGGATGGTTTGAGGTTGGTGAGGCAGACGTTTTAGGACCAGATATGGAAAAAGTTAGAGTCATGCAGGAGAGGATGAAAACTACTCAGAGTCTTCAGAAATCATATGCGGATGTTCGTCGTAGGGATTTAGAGTTTCAAGTAGATGATTGGGTATTCTTGAAGGTATTTCCCATGAAGGAGGCCATGTGGTTTAGAAATAAAGGGAAATTGATCCCAAGGTATGTCGGGCCATATCGGATCGCTCAAAGGATAGGGCAAGTCGCGTATATGCTGGAATTGCCCCCTGAAATGTCATTAGTGCATCCGGTATTCCATGTGTCTATGTTGAAGAAAGTGGTTGGAGATCCATCCGCCATAGTGCCAGTTGAGACTATCGAAGCTAATGAAGAATTATCGTATGAAGAGGTTCTGGTTGCTATTCTTGATAGGCAAGTCCGTAGATTGAGAAACAAAGAAATTGCTTCTGTTAAAGTGTTATGGCGAAGTCAGCGAGTCGAGGAAGCCACGTGGGAAGCGGAGAATGAAATGAAAGAAAAATATCCTCATTTGTTTGAACAAGTCTAGTAGTGATCGTGAGAACTTCCATCTCTAATTTAATACACCATTGTGTTTAACTTTGTGCAAGAACACTTCACTCTCCTAATTTCCTTATTATTGTAACGTCTCAAGTTGTGTCGTATTTGTGTATGTTGTGATTATTTGGGAAAAAGGTAGCTCTTTGAAATAAGCTAAATTTATGTGCAATTCGTGTGGTAGTTAGATGATATGCGAGTGGTAGTGTTAACTAAATTAGGTATAAGCACATTGAAGTAATTGAATTGTATATGATTTGATGGGATAACTGAATTATGTGCAAACTATCGGAGTAAGTGAAATTACATGAAACTTGTGTGATGGTTAAATGATTAATAGAAGTGTAGATTTGTAATGATTAATTAAATATATGCGAGTCGTTGAGTTAACAAGGTTATATGCAAGTTGTCAGAGTAACTGCCTTATGTAGCATTTAATTGGTCAAGAACATGTGTTCGGGGGATCTCTGGCAGGTAGATAGGCCTAATTACAGAGGAAACTCTGGCGAAGTTTTCAGAAAAAATTGGAGTTAGTGAAAATTTGGGGGTTGGCATATTGTGTTTTCAAAACCAAATGACTTACCGATCCTCATTCGAGAACGAATGATTTTAAGTGGGGGAGGATGTAAAGACCCGTAAATTTTCATGTCTAAAATAATGCCCGAATAGGTCCTCGTGTTGTATAACTGTAGAAATTCTTAAAATGGACCTATTTTAAATTAAAAGTACCCCGGAATTTGAATGATAAAATTTTCCAGGAAATTGCGCTTTATGCGACGCACTATGCGATCGCATAACAGGTATGCGGACCGCATAGTGGTCGCATACCTGGACAGGCTACTGTCCAAATGGGGGGACAACTATGCGGTCCAGAATGCGATCGCATTCTGGTAATGCGGACCGCATAGCTGTCGCATTCTTGCCCCATGGTTTTTGGCGAGAGGTTATGCGACGCACTATGCGATCGCATAACAGGTATGCAGACCGCATAGTGGTCGCATACCTAAGCAGAATGCTTCCAGTTTTGGCCCATTTTTAGGGCCACTATGCGACAGGATTGCGATCGCATTCCTGACCGCATTCCGTGTCGGGGCTCCTAATTTTTTAATTTTAAAACCCGACCCCATGTTCAATAAAACACCCCTCCCTTTCATTTTTAACAATTTTCTAACTAAGAATAAAGAGAGAAAAAGAGAGTTCTTGAGAGAGAGGGTTTCAACATCATCCATTTGATTGTTTTCCACAATCACTCAAGCCCGGGAATTTTCGAGTTATTGTCTTCTTCTTCATTCTAACAGGTAAGTCCCACCCCATTTCCCTTAAATTTCCAGATTTTGGTTAATAAGTAGAACTCTCCTAAATGGGTCCTTGAAGATTAAAGTTGAAAACCTTGCATGCATGTTCATTTATTATCATAATCTAGTAAAGTGAAATGGGTTAGAGTAAATGTTCACAAAGAAGGGGTTGGTAATCTAAGGGGTCATATAACATTCGATAAAATTCCTAAGCAAGTTCAAACTGTTTCATGATTCCCAAATTCTAAGATGAATGTGTTACGTTATGAATTAAATTGACGTTGCTTGACGGTCTGGTGATTTGTGATAGAAATTAAAAGGGGAAAATTCGATAGAAGGTATGTATGGATAACTTACGGTATGTGTACTTTGTTTGAGAATATGTGAATTGATTGTCAAATGTGTTGAGACGTAAGATTCTATTCTCTGATTGTCCTAGTTGATTGTCATACCACCGTGCTATATGAGATTGTGAAAATGGTGATCCTGTGTGCTTACTTTATCATGTGCAAAGCTCGTTAACTGTTGAATAGCTCGGTATGAAAGGGGGTACTACCAAATCAAAGGAATGATAACGCATCCAATTGTTGAATGTGTCTAAGTGCTAAATGTTGTGTAGTAAATAATGGAAAGGAAACGTGGATAAATTAATTAAGTTATATGTTGATGGCATACTGTATATGACTCACTGTTTGATAAAGATTTCTGTGGCTTTGGTTTCATATGGTTATTTGGTTGTTACGAATGAATATCCCCGATGATGAGAATCTTTGTGATCGAAATGTTGGTTGATTGTTACTGTCAAATACATTGTTGAACATATCAAAGTGTTAAAGGCTGTGTAGCAAATGATGAAAGTAAATATGAACTGATTTTATTGAGTTAAATGATTGTGGCAACACCATATATGAATTACTGATTGGTAATGATCATTGTGCGTTGATTTCACATAGTTGTTGGTTGATATGAACTTATGTTCTTCATGATGAAGATCCTTGTGATTTAATTGGTGGATATGAAATGTGATTGTCCGGTGGGATCGGGTTGCACGCCGCAACACAGGGTAATAAGGATGAGAGAAGGTGATAAGGGTGGCCGAGGTAATAAGGATGGAATGTGATCACATTGAAATGAAAATCTATGAAACTCTTGAATATGGTGGTGTTGAAAAGGAAAAGGGGAATTTGTGAAACTCTTGATTTTGGTTGTTTCTATTTCTGTGCAATGCTTGTTGGTTCTATTAACTTTCTCTTATCTGTGTATTTCTTGATTGTACTTAGGGTAAAGTTTTTTCATACATACTAGTACTATTCCACAGTACTAACGTCCCTTTTGCCGGGGGCGCTACATCGTTTATATTGATGTAGGTGGTTCCATAGCAGGTAGCTCAGCCAGCCGTTAGTGGTTCCTCCCCTTCATCTCTTCAGCAGTTGTGGTGAGCCCCTCTTCTACTCGGGGTCGTGTGTGGATTATACCACCTTCTTTTGCTTATGTTGTAAAGGTATAGCCGGGGCCTTGTTGCCGGCAAGTTATGTAAAACTTCTAGTATTCGTAGAGGCTCCGTAGACATGATGTGGGTGTATATATGTATTTATTGGTAGTAACAGTACGTACTCGGAACCGTGGATCATGTTGGAAATTTATGAATGTATTATGTATGTTTGGATATCAATCAATGAAATGCTAAAAGAGGAAACAAATGGAGATATGTTGTAAAATGTACTTTGAATCTAAAATTGGCTAACTCACACGAAATAATGTATGTTATGAACGTGGGGTAATATGTTGGGCAGAAAAGGAAATCCAGGTCCGCTTGGCTGGGTTCATCCGGTTAGGCGCCGGTCTCGTCCCTAAATTTTGGGGCGTGACAATGAACTCCAATGATGTCTAAACCTTCGATTTTGAAATGTTATGTTAAAAATGGCTAAACCTTCGATTTTGAAATGTTATATTCTGCCCAGTGATCCCTTCTTCGGGAACGTGGATGAACCCTCGCGTTCGTGACGCAAAAAATTACTTCAGTCCAAAATTCTTCATCGCAAACGCGATGGCCTAATCGCGAACGCGAAGATTACTTAGCTCAACCCTACGTGAATGCGAGACCATTATCGCGAACGTGTACGAAAATTTCCTGGAGACTTAGTTGTCCATCTATCTCCACGCAAACGTGGGACCCTCAACGCAAATGCGTAGACTTGTTACCTCAGTGCTTCGCGGACATGGGACCTTCATCGCAAACGCGAAGCACAAATCCCCTCCCATATCCAATTCCTTTTCGCGAATGCAGAATTCCCCTCGAAAACGCGAAGAAGGAAACCAGTAACTGGAAACACCAGAAATTCTGCAACTTCAACAAGTCCAAATTGATCTGTTAACAACACGGAATCCACCTGAGGCCTCCGAGACTTCAACCAAACATACCAACAAGTCCTATAACACCATACGAACTTAGTAGAGCCCTCAAATCACGTCAAACAATGCTAAAAACACGAATAACCCTCCAATTCAAGCTTAATGAACTTTGAAACTTTAAACTTCTACAACTGATGCCAAAACCTATCAAATCACGTCTGATTGACCTCAAAATTTGCACACAAGTTATATTCACCATTACGGACCTAATCAAACGTCCGAAATCAGAATCCGACTCCGATATCAAAAAGTCCACTTCCGGTCAAACTTCCAAAAAATTCAACTTCCGCCATTTCAAGACTAGTTCAGCTGCATACCTCCAATTCACAATCCGGACACGCTCCTAAGCTCAAAATCACCAACGGAGCTAACGGAAACGACGAAACTCCATTCCAGAGTCGTCTTCACACAGTTCCAACTACGGTCAAAATACTAGAACCCAAGCTGCTGTTTTAGGGTTTAAGTGTCCCAAATTACTCCGAAACAACAAACAAAGCCTCCCGGCAAGTCACATAAGTAGAAACAGATACGAGGAAAGCAGTAAATAGGGGATCAGGGCTACTACTCTCAAAATGATTGGCCGGGTCGTTACATCCTCTCCCTCTTATAACAATTGTTCGTCCTCGAACGAGTATAGAGACATAGCTGAAGTGGTGAAAAGATGAGGATAACGTCTGCGCAGATCATGCTCGGTTTCCGAAGTTGCCTCCTCGGTCGACTGACCCATTCACTGAACATTCACAAAAGAAATGTCCTTTGACCTCAGCTTTCGAACCTACGTGTCCAAAATAGCCACCGTCTCCTCAACATAAGATAAATCATTGTCCAATTGGACTAAACTAAAATCTAAAACATGAGACGGATTGTTGTGATACTTCCAGAGCATAGAAACTTTGAATACTGGATGAACTCATGCTAGACAAGGAGGCAAGTCAAGCTCATAAGCAACCTCCCAAACACGTCGCAATACCTCGAATGGGCCGATAAACCTAGGGCTCAACTTGCCCTTCTTTCCGAATCTCATAACACCCTTCATGGGTGACACCCGGAGCAGACCCGCTCTCCAACTTTGGATGCAATATCGCGAACCTTCTGCTCCACATTACTCTTCTATCTAGATTGGGCTTTGCGAAGTCGATCCTGAATCACCTTAACCTTCTCTGTAGCAACCTGAACCAAGTTTGTACCCAATAACCTAGCCTCGCCCGCCTCGAACCAACCCAATAGGCATTTTTATCTTTGATTTCTTCCTCGATGAGGTTGATGTCGTTCTTGCTAGGATAATGAATCATGGATGATAAGGTCGCAAGGGCGTCTACAAACTCGTTATGAATTCTGGGACATGCTTGAACTCTATCTTTGTGAACTTCTTGCACAGCTCCTTCACGCAGTTCTGGTACGGCAGTATCTTGACATTCTTGGTTGACCATTCTCCTTGGACTTGGTGGATCAGCAAATCAAAATCTCCTATGACCAAAAGTTCTTTGATGTTCATGTCGATTGACATTCTGATCCTAACGATGCATGCCTCATATTCATCCATATTATTAGTACAAGGGAATCTTATTTTTGCCGATGCTGGATAGTGTTGTCAGAATTCTGAAATCAGGACTGCCCCAATCCCGACTCCTTTAAAGTTTTCTCCTCCATCGAAAAACATTCTCCACCCAGGGTATACTTCTGCAATATCTTCCCCGGGAAATACTACTTCTTCATCGGGGAATTATATGGCAGGTGGCTCGTAATCTCCATCTACGGGATTATCTGCGTGGTGGTAAGCTAAAGCTTGTCCTTTGATAGCCTTCAACGTTATGTACACAAAGTCAAATTTGCTATGGAGAATTTTCCATTTAGCTAGCTTTCTGATAGGTATTGGCTTCTAAAAAATATACTTGAGCGGGTCGAGGCCGACATGTAATGCCTTAGCTTCTAAGCAATCCATGTCAGAGCACAACAAGTGTGTTCTATCAAAGTATACTTGGCCTTGCATGGTGTGAACGTTTTGCTTAAGTAGTTGATGGTCTGCTCATTTCTCCCTGTTTCGTCGTGTTGCCCAAACACACAGTCGAAGTCATTGTCCAAGATTGAAAAATAGAGCAACAATGGTTTCCCTACTTTAGGGGGAACCAGCACTGGCGGGTTTGAAACATACTCTTTGATTCTATTGAAGGCTTTCTTACATTCTTCTGTCTATTTCCTGACAACGTCCTTCTTTAATAGTTTGAAGATAGGTTCACAAATTATTGTGGACTGGGCTATGAAGCGACTGATATAATTCAATCTTCCCAAGAAACTCATGACATCTTTCTTGCTCTTTAGTGGTGGTAATTCTTGAATGGCTTTGATTCTTGATGGGTCCAGTTCTATCCCTTTCTTGCTTACTCTAAAACCCAATAATTTTGCAGTAGGGACTCCAAGCACTCACTTTGTTAGATTCATCTTCAAAATATACCTTCGCAGGCGTTTGAAAAAATTTCTCAAGTCGTCAAAGTGCTCTGAACTCTTTCGCAATTTTATGATGACATCATCCACATACACCTTGATCTCCTTATGAATCATGTCGTGAAAGAGGGTCGTCATGGCCCTCATGTAGGTGGAGCTGGAATTCTTGAGACCGAACGGCATAACCCTATAACAGCAGACTCCCCAAGGAGTGGTGAAAGTTGTCTTCTCTACGTCTTCCTCGTGCATTAGGATTTGGTGGTATCCATCAAAATAATACACAAATGACTGTAGTTCATGTTATGCACAGTTGTCGATGAGGATGTGGATGTTCCAAAAAGGGAAATCGTCCTTTGGGCTACTTTTGTTGAGATCCCAATAATCCACACATATTATGATATTTTCGTCCTTTTTAGGCATTGGGAAGATGTTGGCCACAAGCTTGGAAAGTTTGTGACCCTTACTACATTTTCTTCTATTTGTTTAGTCACCTCTTCCTTTAAATAAGATTTGAACTTCCTATGCATCTACCTGACCAACAGCCTGGTAGGGTTAGTGGCTAGTCGATGCGAGACAATGTTGGTGCTTAATCCTGGCATGTCTTCATAAGACCGTGCGAACACGTCGATGTACTGTCAGGGGAGCTCAATCATTTTTTCCTTCTACTCAGATTCTAGGTGAATGTTGATTCTAGTTTCTTTCACGTCTTCTTCGCTTCAAAGATTGACTACTTCCATTTCTTTGAGGTTGGGATTCTTATGACTCTCCATCTTTTCGATCTCCTGTGGGAGATTATATGGCTCATATTCTTCGTAAGTCGGATCGTTGCACTCAGCAGCTTCGTTATATGTCATAATCGCGGGACGCGGTTTTTGTTGGTTTGATTACTGAAAAGAAAATCTAGGTATAAATAAAGAAGTAAAATAGAGTTGCGATATTTAGAAAAAGATTCTTTTTATTTCATCAAAAGGAGAACGTCTTTAGTTCTCACAAGAGGCAAATGAAAAAGGGGTACAGACACGGTACAAGACTCAATTGAGTGTGCTCTTTTCAAAAGAAAACTTTTATAGTTCCATACTACCAAGACTCCTGATGAACTAAAGATGGACTGGCTGTCCAATTCTGCAGCTCTTCCCTTGGTTCGGCATCCCTAATTTATGGTTTCTTGATGTCAGTTCTTTCACAACATTCTTCAATCATATTCACGAACAACTTTCCCATCCCGTCGATGATATCATCTTCCGACATTGAACTTTGTCTCAGACATGAAACATGCTTTGGCACAAAATCTTTGCCTAGAGCTAACAGTGTGAGTTTTCCCTTCCGAAGGCTAATATCCATGCCAGTCCTTCATTTCTGCCCATTGTGTTGAATTGGTTCTTTGATCCCATTTGACCTGGCTCCTAACCATGTTCCTAGCCTGTATCCATATTTCATCATCTCCCTCATGGCCATCATGGACCTGTATGGCCTTTGCACTCCCAGATTATGTTTATTCTTCTACTCCTCATTAGTCTGCATGATTTTTACAACGTGTAAGGCAACACTTTCTAGTCCCACAATGAATGGGACAACATACTCCAAATAGGCAGAGTGACCCCACTCGCCGTGGACCCACAATCTCCTGGCATCCCCTCTCAAATTTTATGCATTGATGTAAGGTAGATGGTATGGCTCCTGCCATATGTATCCAAGGCCTGCCTGGTATCAAATTGAAAGAACAAGAGATGTCCATCACTTGAAATAGCAAAGGAAAGTCGGCCGACACTATTTGCAAGGATAGATATATTTCCCCAAAAATCCTTTTGCGAACCATTAAAGGCCATCACCCTTGGCTTTCCTTTACCTCCCTGATCCTCCATTGATCAGCACTCGAGATACCACTTTTTCCCAACATTTGACAATGATGTGAAGAGCCTTGTTGTGACATGCGCCTTCGACATGAAGTTCGTCTCTTTTGAAAGCGATCGTGTTTTCTTCTACAATTTTTCCCATTTTCGTGGTCAATGCCTCGTTGATGGTGTTACTTGGTACACTTACCCTACTTAGGAATTTCAACAAAGCGTCCTTATGGCTATCCAACTCATCAATAGATCAATGATGGATATTTGTGCTGGAGTTGTCTTCAATTATTCTTCCACGGAATACTCTTTGCTTGTCATTTTCTTCTAGAAATCAGCAGCTTCTGGTCCGTTATGTTCCTCCTTGGAATTTGGTGTCTCCCTAGATCTCCTCGATTGACCTCTTCAGAGATGTAACATCTCATAGACCTAGCCATACCATGGGTTGCGGCAGAGCCTGTGATTTTAGCCTTTCTTTTTTGCTGATAGGTCCATGGGATGGTTTTGTATTCCCTATATTCTTCACCCTGAGTAGCACCGATAGGTTGATTTGGATAAGTTTGAACTATGACTATAGGCTTTAGTTGTACTGTAATGTGGGAGCCTTTTGAGGAGGGATCCTTGTGGCTGCATTTCTGATAATGACAAAAGTTCCCTTTAGGTCATATTCTTGGTCCAATGTGATCATGTTAGCTCCCTAGTTTCGATGATTTGGCAATGGGTTGCGGTTCATATTAGGCGGTGTTGGGTGAACTGTATGGCCCCGATCTTGATCAAGGTTTAAATTTCATTTTTCAACTTTAAACAGTCTTCAGTATCGTGTTCAGGTACATTGGAATGATACGTGAATCTCTTAGTGGAATCAAAATACTTTGAGGGGTGTTCAGGAACCCTTCCCTTGATTAGGTGTATTAATCTTGCTCTTCTCAACCTTTCAAACAATTGGTCTAGTGTCTCAACAATCGAGGTATAGGTTATGAGACCCATTTCTTCACAGTTGGGATGAGGACGAGGTGCATACACAAGTCGGTTTTGGTGAGTAGTGGTTTGGACAGGAGCATATGGTCGTTGTGGGTTTTGGTTGTTGTTGGCTCGAGGAGGTTTATGTTGTGGTTGAGGATGGTAGAATGCTTGGGTATTATAGATTGGAGCGTAAGTGGGTGGTGGTGAGTGGTTGTTTCGGGAATAAGAGGTGCTTCCATGAGATGGGATAGTTTTATAGTAGGGGACGAATGCTCAGACCTCTTCCTTCTTTTTCTTTCTGCTACCAATCGATGCAGACCATATGGCCATGCTGACCGTTGGTAGTGCTGCCATAGATTACACCTTACAAGATTCTCCCATCTTAACCATCTCGGGGAACTTTTGGCCCATTATTCCCTCTTGGGCTCGGATGAAGTACCTGGTTAGTTCATTGTCGTCCACCAGCGGTTGCGCCCTAGTAACCTCTTTCCTCCATCGTCGTGCATATTCTTGAAATGACTCAGATTGTTTTTTCTACAGGTTCACCAGCGCGAACTGATCATAAGTGATCTCTTTATTGAATCGAAAATGGTTCATGAAGTCCTCTGACATATCTTTCCAAGTTCTCCAATTTCGTGGGTCATGTTGGGTATACTAGGTGAGTGCTTATCTCGTCAGACTCCTTATAAACATTCATCCTCAATTTCTCATTTCTCATTTCTCCCCACTCCAACCAACTTGTCACAATAAGCCCTCAGATCAACATGAGGGTCCCCCGTCCCATCGAAGGTGTTGAACTTTGGGGGTTTGTATCCTATTGGCATATCCACATCCTGGTGAATACACAGGTTCTCATAGTCCAGGATTTAACTTCCTCGGGGAACTTGGAGACTGTTCATTTGCCTTCTCAACATTTGAAACTGCTCAAATACCGACTCTTCTTCCATAAGCCTGGCCTCTCTCTCCAACTCGACGTACTGATCGATCTCATATGGAACCCTGACGGTGACAAGTGCTATAAAGATAGGTCTGGTAAAAGCATATACAGGGGAACATACCGCTAGTGAGTAGCGGCATGTGCCACAAGTATGTGCTGGTTGGTGGTTAAAGTGACTCCATCACAAGGAGGAGTAGTTGCATTAGTGGCGATAGGCGGGTTTTGTGATGTCTGTGGATATTGTGGTATGTAGGGAGTGTGAATATGAGGGTTTTGGAGGGTTAGCGGGTGTTACTTGGGGTATAACTTGAGTGGTGGGAGTTGAGGTTGGAGTGTTGTTGTTTTGTCGTGATGTTGAATGAAAATGATCTGGGAGTGAATCCAAATAAGGGAATTTGGGTGGTTGAGGAAGTGTTGTCACGACTAGGTGCGCCAATTCTCTGATATGCTGGGCCTCTTCTCTTAAGAATTCCATTTCTTGGGCCATTCAGGCCACATGCTCATCATTTCTAGTACTATCCTTTTCCCCCGATCGCCCCGAGCTTTTGTCTACGACTGGAGCATATTCAATTGGGTCTCTATAGTTGACATCTTTCCCTTAGACCTTAGATTGTATGGTGGTTCCGCCAGTTTTAGTTGACACAAACCAACTTTCTTTTTATTTTTTTTTTGGGGGGGGGGGG